>VXBX01002814.1:104628-140817 GCA_013400415.1 Scytalopus superciliaris
AGGCTCCGCCGCAGCAGCACCCGCGCCGCCATCTTGCTCCGGCCGCCTCCCTCCCGGGCCGGGGGCTGCGGGCACGCCCCCTGGCGGCAGCGCGCCCGTGCGCGTGCGCAGTGCGCCTGCCCGGGGACCCCTCACGGCCCCCTCAGCCCTTGGGGGGGGGTCCCGCCCTGCTCTAAGGGGGACTCCAGACTCTATTTGGGGGCCCCCGGCCCTGTTTGAGGGTCCCATCCTGGTTTGAGGGGGTCCCAGACCCTGTTTGGGGGTCCCGTCCTGGTTCGGGGGGGCGACCCAGACCCTGTTCGTGGTCCCAGACCCTGTTTGAGGGCCCCGTCCTGGTCTAAGGGGGGACTCCAAACCGTGTTTGGGGGTCCCATCCTGATCTAGGGGGGGCACCCAGACCCCATTTAGGGGTCCCAGACCCTGTCTAGGGGTCCCGTCCTGGCTTGGGAGGGGACCCGGACCCCGTTTGAGGGTCCCATCCTGATCCGGGGTGGGGGGCTCCAGACTCTATTTGGGGATCCTGTCCTGTTCCAAGGGGACCCCAGACCCTGTTAGGCAATCCCAGACCCTGTTTGGGGGTCCCACCCTGGTCCGGGAGGCACCCCAGGCCCTGTTTTGGGGGAATCCCAGCCCCTTGTTTTAGAGGGACCCCGACCCGGGTTTAGGCAGGGATCCAGACTAGTCTGGGGCACCCAGACCCGGTTTTGGGGTGGGGTGGGTGTCTCCCAACCCCCCTATTTAGGGAACCCCAGCCCCATTTTTGGGGGGATCCCCAGCCCCATTTTTAGGGTCTCACCTCAAAACCATTAAAAGCAAGCCCAGGCGTTTTTCGAATCACGAAGCAGGAGAATGAGGAACAAGATTTTGCACATCTTCCCCCAATGTGCAGCTGAAAGGGGTTTTTCACACTCTGTTCAGAGATAATTTGGTTGAATGGGTGGCAAGCGCTGGCACGGAATCCTTAATTTCGAGTTACTTAAGGATAAACTGGTAATTATGCTTATACTTAAAGGGCATTCTAAAAGCAACAAGCCAATAAACACAGAAAACAAGTCAATGAGTAATCCTTATCATTCCACATAGCACCTCTAAGGTTTCTATCACGTCCCTGCACACTTTCCCTTGCCATTTTATGATTTCTCTATCAGCACTCCATGAGAGTAATCCCAAAGATAACACTACGATGTGCTTTAACATCACTGAAGTACAATTGTTCTGGTGCCTCTTTATAACAGTTTAACCTACAAATTGGCATCACTCTATTAAATAACAGAGTCTGAAATGTGATGTTTTTAGTCACATTTTGGTCTGACAGCATGTTGAGTTCTCAGTCAGCCCTCCCAGAGCCTGCCTGTACACTGGGAAAACTGATAACCTTCTGTGATGAACCAATCTTAGAAAAAAATAGGGCATTTTCACAGCTACTCAAGAGAAATCATAGGAAATACAATATTGACTTCCCTAACTAGATGTAGATGCAAACAGGAAGCTTTTCCTATTTCTTCTAAATATTATGTCTAGTTATTAGAACTCTCAAATCCCACCTACTGAGGGTCACGTTCCTTTACTGCCTGCTTAGATACAACTTCAGTGTATTTCCCACAGCCCAGAGCCACCTTCTGTCCTGGGTTTGATTTCTCTCAATCTCTGCTCGGATGAAGTTTCATGTTTTACATTCACCAGGGCAGGAGTGGAAGCCCAGGTTTCCTTCCCTTTGCCAGCTACAGTTACTGAGTAAACACATAAACCTAAACCTCTGCAACAAACATCAACGAGAACTACACCTTGTTTAACTTCTGATGTTAAAAAAAGACCAATGACACTCACAGACACTTCAAAAAGGTTTCTCACAACTTTCATATCCCACACTCCTCTCCCACATTGCTGGGTTTTGAAGCAGATGCCCCTTTAGATCCAAATGAGAAGTCAGGACACAAGATCCCCAGAGCTGTACCAGGATAAAATGATCTGCTATGGCCTTCCAGTCCCATATTAAAGCATATTACATCAGCACCTGTATCTTCCCAAAATGTATTGTTTTAAATAGCTTTCCTGATGAGACTAAATCTAACCATCTTTACTTTTACTTTTTTTTGGCTTTGTATTCTCATCAGCTTCTCTGTCCTGCTGGCAGATCAAAGAGATCCAGCTTCACCAGAACTAAATACTCCCTTTGGACAGGTTGCAAAACCAACCATGCTAGGCTGCCCAAAGCTTTTATTCTCACCTTACTGCCACTATAAAGGCAAAGGGTTGTGTTTTTGTTAGAGATTTTGCAAATCAGAAGGCACTGCAACATGGGATGAGTGATTGTAAGAGGACATAGGGACACAAGTGTGTAGCTGGTTTTAAAAGTCTACACTTCCTTTCAAAAGCTTTAATAGCATTACCTTCAGTAGTCCTACAAACCACAAGACTGTCTGAAATACAGAACAATCAAAGAATAAAATGACCCTCCCACCAAAACTAAACATTATACAGTTGTATTTTCTTTCTCAACACACAAGAGTCATTCCAGGAGGGCAGCTGGCTTTGGGAAGTGTCACAGCCTGGGGCAAAACTATAGGCAATAAAACGGAGTGTTAACACTAAACTTGCTTTTTTTTTTTTTCTATATTTTCATTCACAGCTCCAGGCTGCTCATCAATCTGTACCATCTTTTTGCAGGAGCAACTACATCTACTATTTATTTTGACTACAGATTTCACCAAAACATTTAACATACCACAGCAGGGCCTCAAACATCCCTGACACAGCGAAGACAAGCTGGAAGCCCTCCCTCTGCTTAAATATTTCTGCCCACTATTTGTCTGTTGAACAAACTTTCAGTTCCTGAAGTTTTTCACTTAGATAGGTAGTATCTGCCTCTGTCAGGTTTTCAGAATCTGACAGGTTTTCCAGGAATCTGGTTCCTGCACAGGGCTTCCCTGTGATTGGATCTATGACATTTCCAACCTTGAACACAATTTCAGCCAGTTCGTGTTTCACGTGTTTGCTCCTTCGCTCAGGCAGAGCTTTCAGCAGAACAATGTCTCCAACAACACACTGCTGCAGTGGGTCGTGGGCAAAATAGGTTTTCCTTTTGTTAAAGAACTGGAAAAGAAAAAAAAAGAAACCTTGGCGTTAGATTCTCGCTCGATTCATTTTCTTTCATATAAAAACTTCATATTTATTCTTATTGGAACAGCAGAATTCAGAATGTTTTTAAGAAATAAATGAACGGGTTCTTGTGGTGCTGGATAAAATATTGAAATGGGTTCCACAAGACCCATTTTCCATTCCTGACTCTATCCTTAACTTTCTGCTCAAAGGCAAGTTATTCCACCCCCTGTTTCCCTATGCAAAAATGAAGAAAATGCTATTTTAACCTACTTGTTTGAAGTGGATTGACAAGGGATAAATACAAACTTGTATAGCACATCACAGTACAGATACAAACACTAAGCAATGATACAATTATGCAGACAGAAAAACAGCTATAAAACTTACTGTAGAAGTGACTAATAGAATGTCAAGTTTCCAAAGCACACTCCACATCAACATGAAAAATTAAACCTAAGTGTAAAACAACAAAAACTTACCTTCTCAACTGAGATCAAATGAACTGCATTAACAAGGCACTTCAAAGAAATACATTTAGCAGATAATTTGTAAGTCCTCACCACGCAGCGCTTTTCATCCTTTGCAGTCAACCCCACAGACAAATCCTTATGCAGGTTCCCCAAGGAGCTTGCATCGCAGAGTCATCAAAAATTCCAAGAGTCCAATCAACAGAACATTCCTCCACACAACTCAAAAACCACCACAAAAGACAAATGTTAGCCAGCTGTTATTACCTTTAGTAAGTAGGGATCCAGCACAAGCCTTGTCACTCTCACTTTGGCAGTTTTCTGCATTTTGGTTCCTATTACTTTCCCTACTATCCATTTTGCATGGACAGCTCCACGTGGGACAGACATTGTTTAGTTATGGTCATCCAGCGCCTGGCAACAAGCAAGCAGAGGTGGTGTTTGAACAAAATAAGAAACATAACCATTCTCACGTTTCAGACCAACAGCTTAATTAGGTCATTTTGTTGGAAAAGGGTAGATACAAACACATATTGCACTGCCTCAGCCTTGTTTAACAATATAAGGGATGTGAACGTGTCACTGTCAGGGAAAGGACAGCAGCAGAAATGGACAGAACAGCACCTTAGCCCAAAGTGCACAAAATTCCTCTGGATCACACCAATTCTCACACATTACAGAGGTGTGCAGCTGTGAGAGTTATTAATCTAACTCCAGCAGCTCTTTTGGCTGGAAACCTGTTCATCAGGTCCGTGTGTGGCCAGAGCCAGCCTGCAGCTTTTGTTCAGAGCCATTTGCTTCTGTGCATCTCATTACTGGCTGAGCTGATGAAGCCCAGGAAAGGTAATGAGCTTCTCGAGCCGTAAGTGACATATCAAAGAGCTGCCTGACCCGTAGAAAGTGTAATCACTTCTGAGTTAGTTGTTTCCTGCAAGTAATTATACTCCACTTCCTTATTTGCTTTAATTAGGGAGGGCTTTCTGACCACTCTCGCACGAGTCAGAGGCAAAATCAATAGCTGAACATAAGAAGACTCGAACCAACATTTAAACTGATGAAAACTGATGATCTCTCCCTCTCCCACTGGGATATGTCGATAAGCACAAGCGACACCTGCGAATTCTCCACCCACGCAGGCTGCGAGGCGCTTTCCCTGATGTTGCAGAACATCAGGAGAAGAGCTGAGGGATGCGGAGCCGCATCCATGGGGCGAAGCCAAGCAGGGGCTGCCCCTTCGCCCCCGACCCAGCCGTGCCCCCATAGGGGCGGTGCAGGGAGTTGGTGGGGGGCTCTGTTGTACCCCGGAGACAGCGCCCACCGAGCACCAGGCTGGGAATAAAAAGGAATTTAAACAGGCCAGGCGGTTTCCGCCCCCCTCCGCCCCAAGGCCCCACAGCGCTCCACCACAGGCCCGGCCCGGCCCTGCCCCGCCAGTGCGGCCGAGCGGCCTTACACACAGCGGGACTCAGCTGAGCGGCTCGGAGAGCAGTCAGAGAGCGGCCCCGGGGTGAGGAAACTCTAAAAACCCCATTACCCATCCCCTCTTACCGCCGCCGCTGCCGCCGCCGCTCCTCGGGGGCCTTAAAGGGACGGGCCCGGAACGGGCGGGGCCGAGCGCGGAAGTGCCTCGCGGCGGGGGCGTGACCAGCTTTTTATAGGGGGCGTGGCCATGGGCGATATGGGGCGTGGTCAGAGGCGGGCGGGGCCTCCCGGGGTATTTAAGCGCCCCTCAGAGGGTGTGAGGGGAAAGGTGGTAAGGATCGTCCCAGTATGAGAAGTACGGAGTGTCTTTGTAAAGGTTCTTTAAGGAGGGTTACAAGGAACGGTGAAAGATGTGGAGGGAGAGCCTTGTGAGGAGTGCTGTGGGGGCCTGGGGAGGAGGCGGCTGAGGGGGAGTCCTCGTTGGGGTCTGTGATGTCCTCAGGGGGGGGAAACAGAGGGGCAATTCTGATTTATGTAAGCAGGGACAGGACTTGAGGAAATGGTGTGGAGTCAGGGGAGGGTTAGGTGGGATCTCATGGAAAGGCTCTTCCTCTAGAGGGTGGTGGGTATGGCCCCGAGGCTGCCAGAGCTCTGAGGGACACGGTGGGATTGTTGGGGTGTCTGTGCAGGACTAAAAGGTTGTCCTTGCTGTTCTTGATGGATCCCTTCTAACTCAGCACATCCTGAGATTGCCCAGTCTGACCATTGCCCCAGCACTGCCACTGTACCCCCTAAAACCCTAAAATGCATCACCCGACTCACATCCAGCCACTTTTTGAGCACCTCCAGGGATGGTGACTCCACCACCTCCCTGGTGTTCCAACACCTGACCACCCTAACAGGGAAAAATAATACTAATCTGAATCTCCTCTGTCTCAGCTTAAGGCTGTTTCCTCCAGTCCTCTCACTACAGGCATGGCAGGAGAGATCCCACCCCACCCCACTCTCCTGTCAGAGAGCAGTGAGGTCCCCCCGAGTGTCTTCGAGGCTAAACAACCCCAGCTCTCTGAGCTGTTGCTCATAAGACATGTTTTCTAGACCTTTCATGAGCCTTGGACATACTCCTGTATCTTACTGTCCTCCTGATAGTGGTGTTGTCTCTCTGTGCTCCCCCTGAGGCTCTCTCAGCACGCAATGATGCTAAAGCTGATGGAAAGGCTTTTTTTCTGTGTCTCCTGAGCAGGGAAGGGCAGGAGGACCTGCAGCCAGACGAGTTCAGGGTGCTGGACCCTGTTTCTTCAGGGTACTGCTATTTCTGAGGAGCCTGCCCAGCCTCTGGCCCCCTGTGGGCTCACACAGCTGAATCCAGCCTGGATTTTTGGTGTAAGTAACTGGTGTGGTGCCACAGCTGGCAGTGATGTGCTGTGGGACTGGGCACAGCCTGAAGCAGGCAGGTGATGGGCTGGAGGTGATGAGGTGTGAGTACTGAGAGGCTTCTGCACTCTGAATTTTGGGGATGGAGCTGACTGTCAGCACTGCCTCTCTTTGTGGCTGTGTGGCACTGAGGTCTCCACACAGGAATGAGTTTTGTGCCCTTCCACCTGCTGTTAACTCATGTCCATGAGCCAAACCTTGAAGGTCTTCCATGTAAATCTGGAATAATTATAGCACATATGGGGTAAGAGCTGGCCTGTTGTCCTTGCTGCCCATATAACCTGGAAGATACTTAGTTTGTGTAAATTTGGATATAAAACAGAAGGTTGGGAAAAACCCCCAACCAAATCACTTATAAACCGAATAATAACAAAAAAAAAAAAAAATCTTGACTTTGCCAGTGCCTTTGAGATGATGTGCTCCCTGTCTCCCTCCCCTCTTCAGGTTGAGGCTGTTCCTTTTTTTTTTAAATATAAATATGTCTATTTATCATTTTCTGCTGGTATTTTGGCTTCTGCCCAGTTTTCAGGCTCGTTCTCTTTTGATGTTTGTGTCCCATCATCTCTCCCCACAGGAAGAGGGCAGGTAGGGAATCGTGTTTATTGAACAGGACAACTCTGTGCAGCTTCCCTTCTGAAAGTGGCTGCCATGGGGAGAACAGGCTGTTCTTTGTACAGCTGGAGACACTGTTGAAATAAGTTTGATCAGATACTATCAAAGGAGTTATTTGGAAGTTCATTATCAGTTCTTACAGATAACCAAGTTAAGGTATCAGATATCAAGTCGAGCCTCGTGGGTTTCTCTTATTTTAGTGCCTTGTCACTTGAATTACAGGGGAGAGAAGTTGGGGGGGAGGAGCCTTGTTGGTACAGGCAGGAAAAGGTTAAGAGCCCGTTTGGATCACCTGGGAAAGCAATTCTTTGATTTTTCAGAGGGCGCTAACATGCTGCAGCTCATGGAAACAAAGGGAAGGGGATCAAGTATAAAAGTTGTTCTTGGATTTTATTCTCAGTGGCAGAACTTGTGAGGGCTGGATATTGATGTCTGCTGGAAAACACGGAGTTTTGGATTAAAAAGAATTTTTTTTTTTTCCCCCCTTCTTATCTTCATTCAAAAAATGATCTGTGAGGTAAGTCTTGATTCCAGCTGGTGACTTCAGATAACTTCTTTTTAGATTGAGGGGTAAGAAAAACCTTTATCTTGCTGACCCATTTTAAAACAGTGAATTCTTTGCTTAAATTGTTCCTTGGGCAGGGAACACAGGCAGAAGTGTGAGTCAACAACTGTAAAAAGCCCACAACGCTTTCCTGTGTTGTCTGCATTCAAATTGCTTGCATTAATTTCTGAGCTGAAGTATGGAAATTCAGGAACTGGGAGAAACGTAATGAGTCAGGGGAATTTGCAACTCAGAGTTGCAGTAAATATTTCAGCAATGACAAGAGTCTCTCAAATTGTAGTAGTATCTATGTTAATGTGCTTTTGCAGTTGATGCTTCAATCATCTTCTCTTGGTGGCTCTTAAAGTGCTTCCCAAGCCTTGTCTCCTTAATCCTCACTGCACTCCCAAGGGGTTTGTATTTCCAGCTCCTCTAAGGACTTTGGTGGCAGCTGGTTCAGTTGTTGCTGTGCTGATCCTTAAGGGCAGGTTGCTTTTGGGGGTATGAGAGAGGGGTCTTAATTGCCATTAATTCCTTGCCTACCTGCAGATGAGATTAAGGAGTTCTCACCTTGGAAAGTGCTGCTTATTTCTGTGAAAACAGCTGCTTTTTCACTGGAGTGTGGCTGCCCCGAGTGTGGTGAATGGCAACAGCTCACACACAGTTGTCACTGAGAGCAAGTGCCATGTGAAGGGAAGCTTTTATATCCCATGGAGGGTCCTGAATAAACCATTCCATTCACCTTGGAAATGCTAAACTCTCAGCTCTTGTGCAGGTTAATTGCAGCTTGTTCCTTGAGGTATTTCTCTGTGGCTGTCCCTTAAGGTACTGAATTCTGGTGGAATTACTGAGCTTTGGGTGAGGGGAATGCTGATTTAATGCTCTTCTCTTTGCAGTTGTCAGTGAATGCTCTAAGGGGTGTCTGCTGTGTGGGTTGTTTGCCACTTGGATAGAAGTTGAGCTCTGTGGTGTAACACGCTGCCCACCTGGTGCTGGGATACAGATAAGCATCAGTCCCTGCAAGAGTTGCCTTGCCAGTTCTTCCTGCTCTTCCCTGCTGTTCCCAGTTTCCCTGGCACCCCCACACTTTGCTCAGGCTCAGGTTTATCATTGTCCATGAGGGAGCAGACTGTAATCCGTGAGGGAGCAGACTGTAATCCAGCCAGAGCTGCTGGCTCTCCCTCCTTTCATCTTGGACATGAATGCACTAAAAGGCAGAGCTGGGGCTGTTTGGTTCCTGCACATTTCATTCCTCATGGCTGCCTTTCTGTTCCCCTCATCACACAAAGCTTTTATCATCTCCCTGTTGGTGTTCCCAAAGAGCAGGAGAAGCTGTGGATGTTCACAGCTGCTGAACTGGCTGTTCCCACGTTCTGGCTGGATGGGAATCTTTTATCACCGCGTCCTATTTTGGATTAAGGTGTTCTTTGGAAAGGTTATGACATGCTTTGATCTCTCACATTCTGCTGCTTCTGGGGTTTGAGCCTGGATCCCTTTGGCAACTGCAGGAAGAAATCCCTGGAGTTTGGTGGCAGAAACTCTGTCTTGAAGCACGTTGCACACGATTCACAGCTAAACGCTGTTGTTAGCAGGGATTGCTTTTGCATTAAACAAAAAAATTGCAAACCCAGGTTGTCTTATTGGGCACAATTTCTCTCATTTGAAAAAGTTATTTTCCTAAAAACTTGTCTGTTAAGTGCTTTTGCTTCTGTTGTCAGTATCTGACATCCATTTAAGCTGTTCAGTGTGAGTAACATTTCCAATTTCTTTACCAGTGCTATTGATTAAAATGCAGGTTACTTTTCTTGGGAAAATTTGATATTCAAAAATGTCTTTTTACTGTGAGTCAGAATGTACTTTTCCATGGAATAAAAATTCTGGAAAGAAAAAAAAATGCTATTGGAAACGTTGAACAAATTATATTGTCGTTTCGACCAGGTTATGTAAGAAAAATGAAAGAACTTCAAAGTCAAAGTGAAGGGCTCTGGTATTTTTCTCATATTTTGAGAAAATTAGTACATTTCTCTGCAGTTGTTATATTTTATCTGTTCAGAGTTTTCCATATGAAACTCTGAGAATGTTCTGTACTGGCCCTGACTGCAAGTTCCTGGTTAATTCAGTTGGCTGATTCAAGTTACATTATTAAAAATGAATTATGAAGTTTTTTTTCCTCCTCTGTCTTCAGCCACTGGTGTTTCTTTAGAACTAACAGAAGAAGGGGCTATTTCCAGTATTGTGTAGAGATCTGTAGTTCCCATGCTATAAATGCAGTATCCAATGGCACAATTATTTACAGCAAGTCTCTGATTTTGAAGAAAACTGGCCAGAAAACACCTTTGGAATGCAACAGGTTAACACATCATTTTGTTGTGAGCTGTGTTGCATCTTGCAGATTAGAGATCAAAAGATTTCTGGGGTAATTCCTGCTGGTTTGGATGCCCCTCATGATGCTCTCCATGTCAATATTGCTGTGGTCACGTTACCACAGTGCTGTGGGCAGCTTTTGGTTTCTCAATATTCCTTTCCCCTTAACTGAAAACCCTTTCCTGTGCTAAGTAGAAGGGAGCTGAGCTCTGCTCAGGGGTGTGCACTGAGGGGTTGCTTAAATTACAGAGGAAACAAAGGTCTGTTTTGCACTTGTTTTAAAAAATAATCCCTGGGGAGAAGGGGGCACCCTGGGGATTTGGATGTGCCCATCCCTGGATTGCAGTGATTCTTGGCCCTTCCTTGGACTGGCAGGAGGACCAGCTTGGGGACAGTGCTTTGAGGGTGTCAGTCCCTTCAGTCTGATACTGTCACACTGTTTTATTTAGAAATTCACAAAGAGAGAAACGCCATCCTGTGCTTTTCCAGCACCATAACATTCCTGTTAGTGATTTTTTTTCCCTCAGTGTGCACCATCAGCAACTTAATTAAGCCCATTCTTCTGTGTCCTTAACCACTGTGGTCTGGAGAGCAGACATTGTAATGTCTCACCATACCTGTCCTTTCTCTGTACTAACCAGTACTTTCATTTTACCACAGATCCTTTGCTAGCCCTTGGATCTCTCCTCCAGACTCTCTCCAGTTATCTCTCCAGCTCCAGTTAGCCCATTATCTTTCCAGAAGTGTCACCCCAAAACCAAACAGGACCTCAGCAGAAGCTCTGCCAGAGCCAACTGGAGGGAGAGAACTCCTCAACTGGTCTCAGTGGTCTCAGAAAGATGAATTTCCTCCTGGGCTTTTCTTCCACTCTCTGAGTTGTCTCGAGCACTTGTTCTCAACTCTGCTGCTGATGTCCATATGATTTGGTAACTAATTCATTTGTTCTCTGCCTCAGCTTCCCTACAGTCTGAAAAGAAAAATTCCATATATATTTTACTGCCTATTTAGCCACTTAAAATTTCTGGATGAGGGGCACAAAGTAAGTGAAAAATAATTATGGCATTTTCAAGCCAATTTAGAGCTCAGCAGAAGCAGAGAAGGGGGCAAGATACTTCATAAAATCCTGGAAGGTCCAGACAAATGGAACTTTTCAGTTTAAACTAGAACTTTATTTTGGAATTCCTTAAGGAGAGGCTGGAAGTCTGCCACACTGTAATAGTCTTATATTGTAGGAAACCAAGAATGCCTCAGCCTCCTGCCCTATATAGTTCAGACACTCACTGGGTTGTGCAAGTCTGAGCTGTTAATTTTATAAAGTAAAAAGAAGAAAAAAGCTTTACAGGCTGATTTCCTGTGCTCAGAAATAAACACCTGCTTAGTGCAGAGTCACACTGTCATTTAACCCCAGCTTTCAACATTTGGTTTGACTATATCCACAAAAAAACCCCTTGTGGCTGTGGAAATAGCAGGTCTCATCAATATTTTGGATGGCATGCAACTGATTGTATTTAGAACAGAAGATCTGTGAAGGAATTTGCTGTTGGCTTCCACAAAATTAAATTAATTTCACAAGAGCTTCATTAGAAAAAAATTCTGTTCTAACTAACTCATCACTGTGAGTTGGAAACCCAAGAGAATGTGATAAATTCAGCTTAATTTCACTGCACATATTCTTGGCATTTGTATCCTTTCAGGGAGTTGAGATCTCATGTTATAAAGAAATCCAACAGATCAGCTGTTCACTGATGGAACAGGGTTGAGTTTATGATTGGGTTTCATAAGGTTTTGCTGTGTTTGTTTTGTGTTCTACTGAGTGTGGGTGCATTTGGTGTTGGTACCTGCTGCAGAGACCTTTGAGAAGGGGAATTTTACTTGGGGGTTGGATTTAACCTTCCTTACATGTCCTCAGCCATAGCTGGATCCTGCAATATAAGCTCTGAATGATGTTCCTTCTAGTCCTGTAAGACCCCAGATCTCACAGCAGTTTGCCAAGGTCTGAGAAAACACAACAGTGGCATTTTTTTGAGCAACTTATTTTAAGGAGCAATCTAATTTTAAAGGTTGAACTGTGGTTTTTTTTTTTATTTCAGTATTCTCATTGTCTTAGACACACAAACGTGTATTTGTTCTGCGTGTTTGGGCTCATTGCACTTTGGGGCCTAGCCAGGAATATGCTCCTGAATTTCCATCCCTAAGTGTAGTGTTTGATTTCAGGTGTGGCTGTTCTCATAAACTAAAAAATATGTCCATCCGAGGCCTGAAGAAGAAACAACCCAAGACTTTTAAAGTCAAGATTATCACTGTGGATGCTGAAATGGAGTTCAGCTGTGAGGTGAGTGTGTCAGGCTGCTGGCAGGATGGGGACTGACCTTCCTATCAGCGAGGCAGAAATGTTAGAAATTCAGATTATCAGTTCATGGGTGGTCTTAAAATGAATCTGTTGTTTTGATAAGCCGTGGATTGCTTAGTCTCAGGTATGTTCTTCTGTAAACAAGCTCAAACTATGCAGAATTTAAAGCTGTTTGCATGAAATCCATTTGACTGACAGCTAAATTAACAGTAGGCCTTGTTTCCTCATAAGCATTCCAGGGCTTGTCTGTAAGTATTCCTACTTCTCCACTTTTCGTAAGTGACACAACACTGTAAGACACTGCCAGCTTCAATGAAGGAGTCTGGTCAAAGCTGGTGCTGAGATGTTGCTTACAAAATTGTTTATAAACTGGGTCCTTTGTGCTCAGTTGATCTGGGACATTCTCTTCAGTTTGGCCAATAAACTCCAGTTTATTCCTTTAACTGCAGTGCTTGTGTGGTGTCTCTGTGCAGAAGAGGAAAAAAATGATCAATGCAAAAAGCTGGTTTTTCTTCTATTAGTTATTGCTGTCTAGTAAATTGGTTAGAGAAATAATGGCTGAAGAAAAATATAGCAAGTGATCAATTGCTAAATAAATTGGGCTGCACTATGGAGGAGACAGAACTGTGCCTGATTAATTCCTAATCATCCAGCAAAAGCAAAACAAGGCATACAGTTATTTTGAGGAGTTACAAAACTGAGGTCCAATGGCACTGGCAATTTAAATGGGAATTGACTGTCTTGTGGGTCATTTAGTATGTCATTTCTTAGGTCCCTGAGAGACAAAATAGATTAGTCACAAGCAGTGCACTTCTATAACTTACTGATCTAGAGTATTGCAGGCAGAGCTGTGAAAATAAAGGATTTGGAAAATTTGATTTAGAGATCAGAGGCCTTTTTAACAAATCCAACTTAATGTATTCCTTCCTTTGCTATCTCTCCCTTCTCCTCAGATATTGCTCTTTTGCTGGGATGTTTTCCAGCTTTCCACTCAAATACTGTCTAAAAGTTCCCTTTTTTTTTTTTTTGCCATTAAATTGTTAGTGGCTGACCCAGGCAAGTAGAAAATATCATCTTCTTAACATGTAGTCCAATAGATGAAACAGATTTGCAGCCTCTTTGAAAAAATGAGGCATCATGTCTGTGACTTTGGGTCCTTTAATCAAAGTTTGCTCTCCTTGGAGCCAGGCTACTAAATTGCTGTAGAAGATTCAGGCTCCTGCTCATTTAAATCAGAGTAGCATAAAGGCTTGGCCTGGTGCCACTGAAATACCTGAGGTGTGTGAAAGGTGGATTTGCTTTCCTTGTTCAGCATTCCTACCCCTTGCCCTGACACTGCTTTGATTTCCCCTGGCCTTCTCTCAGTCTCTCCAATTTGTATAAACTATTGAGTGATATATTTTTTACAAATTTTAATAAAGCCTTGCTGTGTCCTAGGAAATCAATAGTACAATCCTCATTCCCTGTGCTCCTCGAGTTCTTGATGCTGTGCTTAAATGACTCCAGTTGCTCTGTGGCTGTATCTCTGGAGGGACAGAACTCTTACACAGCAGTAGGAATATTTAATTGAAAATCTAAAGGTGAAGTAAGAGTTCAAAGGAGAGAGGCAAATGGAGGAAATTCATTTAAGACATGCAAGTCTCTCTTAATTTTCTTTCTCTCTTTTAGATGAAATGGAAGGGAAAGGACTTGTTTGACCTGGTGTGCCGAGCACTTGGTTTGAGGGAGACTTGGTTCTTTGGCCTGCAGTACACAATAAAAGGAATGTGCACCTGGTTAAAGATGGATAAAAAGGTACAGGAAACAAAAGATGGCAGCGTGGCAATTATTTACTTTAAAAAAGATTGACTTTTCTTGTAGCACAAGAGCTAAAGGAATGTGTTACCTGACAACTCATAATTGTGCATTCTTAAGACTAAAACTGTATTATTTGGTCTGATGGCTTCTCTCCCATTTGACCTGGAGCATCCCACACTAATCACCACTGTATGCACTGATTGCTCTTAGATTAAAACTCAGCACTGCATATGGGGAGGCTGCTTTATGTGGATTAATGTCTGCTTTCTGATTGTCTTTGGGAATATAATCTTGAGACACTTATGTATCATTTTCACTGCTGATTTTACTTTATCTGTAAACAGGTTTTAGATCAAGAAATCCCCAAGGAAGATCCCATTAGCTTTCATTTTTTGGCTAAATTCTACCCAGAGAAGGTAGAAGAGGAGCTATTACAGGAAATTACCCAGCATTTATTCTTCCTTCAGGTCAGGAATAATTTTTAACCATGAATACCTTCTGTATTTACCCCACTCCTTCTGTATTGTCTTTGATCCTGCTGGCAGCTGCTATTCTCAGTGATTTTGCTTGCTCCAGCTGTATCAGCATCTTTGCAAAGATACTATTTTTATGAGATACAAACATCTCTCCTGACTGCTGTGGGTTTGTGTACAGGTAAGCTGAATGTTTTGCCTTCTGCAGGTTTTTGTTCTCTTGATGGCTTCTCTTACTCTTTGTGCTAGGAGCTGGAGATAAATTGCTGAGAGCTGTAGTTTCATGTAAAATGATTTTACACCTAGCAGTTTGGGTGATAATTCCACATCTGGGTATTCCAGACATGTTTCACTCTTATAGTATACATTAAAAAAAACCACATGCAAGGCTGGCACTGCTTGGAGAACTGTGAGGCTTCTGCCCTAACTGGGCACAGATGAGAAGCATAAAGTGAAACCATCATTTTTATCAGTTTAAGAAGATGTCTTAGAGGGCTGTGTCGCTGCTCTGGCTGCAGATAAAGTGGATGAAGAGCCTCAGCCTGCTGGTAACCTCTTGTGTAACCATTCCCTAAGCTTGTTCTTCCAAAATGAGGAGAATTAGGAGAGGGCTGTTATTAGATGTACACGGGGTGTGGGGGGAGTGACTGCACAGGCAGTTGTGGAGGACAGGGAAGGAATGGTAATAAGCAGTTGGGCACAATAAGGTTTTTCACCCATATCAGCAGCAGATGGAATAAGATCTGTGGCTACAAATGCTGAAACTAAAACTTGGGGGTTCATAAAAACAGCTCAGGTGGTTACTGGGAGATCTTGTGCAGGACAGGGGAAAACAAGGGCTCCCTAACATGCCCTTCTGAAATCTTCCTTTTGGACTGTAGGGATAAAAGATCATAGGATTTGACAGCCTTCCTGACCTGCAGGTTCTTTCATCTAGAAGGTTTTAAAAGGAACAACCAACAGACACAATTTCTTATAGATGAAGGAGCAGATTCCTGGAGTGTTGTCAAGATAAAGGTTCATCACCCAGGAAAAGCCCTTCTGTGGCTCCACAGCTGCAGCAACAGGCTGGATGTGGCAATGGGGTGCAAGCACTGAATTTGGGGTGGTCACTCATTGGTCAGCTGCTTCTTCCAATGTCTGTGACATCCACCTTCTCTCCTGGGTGGCTGTGGAGTCCCTCTGGAAGTCTCAGCCCTGTGGTGTGTTGCTTTGTCCTGGTAGCTTTCAGCAGGATGTGTCTGTGCAGGTAGCTTGGGTGTATGGAATAAATTCAGTCTGCAGCTCTAAATAAACCCAGTAAATACCCTTGTTCCCCGAGGAGGGGGTGTTAACAAAATCATAGAGAAATGCTGCTGTTCCAAGCAGAACTAACTAGAGCTTCATCCAGAACCCACCACTTGGCAATTTGCTTCCTTTTTGGAAAGGAATGAGAGGGGCACAACTCTTTTCTTAGTCTTTTAATCCTGATTTTTTTTTTCCACCTTTTTTTCTTTTCTGCTTGAACCTGCCTTGACTAGCAGATATGCAATTAGCAAATTCTTGTCATTCCAAGGTAGGAAAACAAGACTGAAACAAATTGGAACTTGCAAAGTTTCCTGACTATAAGAACTTAAGATCACACCTGGATGCTAATAGGAAAAACATGTACAGACATCTGGATGCCTACAGATTTCAGCTCTACTGACTCTTCACACCTTTCCAAATTGATGGGGCATAACAGCCCTTTGCAAAATTCCTGAATAAATGTGACTGAAGCTAAATGTTGTCTGTTTAAAGATTAGGTAATTTGTTCCTCCTTGATGAAGTTTAACAAAAAACCCTTGTAGAAACTGATCAGAGAAAAACCCAGACCCTTGTGGGAGATTTCTCTACATTGTTCTAAATTCTGGAACATGATTTGTACCATGGAGTAGGAAAGCTGCAGCTTTCCAGATTGGAAGCAAAACCTTCTCAGTCTTTTCATTCTTTCCATTTTAACAGCTTAGGATGAATTTTCCCTGCACTGTAGCTCAGGTTCATATATTGTGCTCTCCAGAGACTAAATTTAAAACAAAAACTTTTTTGATGGTTCATTTCAGTCCACAGCACCTGCAGTGCCAAGGTGTGTCTGTAAAGATAGCTCAGTGCTATCACAAGTCATTTTTCTTTTTTGGAAATGCTTAAGACTGTGTGTTATGCAAAGTTTTGTTGTCCTGTGCTTGTTACTGGGCTGCAAACACTACACCCAAGAGAAGGATTTGTGAAGATTAACTCCCCCTTCCCCCTTTAGGTTTTCAAACAAAATTTACACAACTGATTTAAAATCAAACAACACCTTACAAATTATTTATTACACCTCTGGTGTTGGTAGCACCGCAGAATGTTAAAATGAAAAGAATGTTAAAAAGGCTCTTTACAATTTTTACTGGGATTTTATTTTTAAGTCCCTCTGGTTTTGTTGTGCTTAGGCCACTGACATTGAATAAATTAGTGCTCTATTAGTTCCCTTTTTGGGGTCTTCTTTCCTTTCTCATTCTGGAAAGCTTGAGAACATGCTATTATGGTTTCAGTATGTCCATGGCAATACCAGTCAGCCCTGAGCAGTCTGGTCTACTGGGTCCTAAGTGACCTCCAGAGCTCCATTCCAACCTAAAGTTGGATGTTTGACATGATCTAAAGCTAACTTTTCCAAAGCAGAGGGGAAAAAAAAGAAGGATTGTTAAAAGAAATGAAGTGCAGACAATAAAACTCATGTTTTATAACATATTCTTTTATAGGACTTCTTATATAACTATGTGGAGATAGCTGACTGGCATTTTTGGTCTCATTAAATGCAATGCTAACTAAAGGCTTCCTGTGTTCCCAAATGCCAATTTACTGCTGCTGTTATTAACTCATAATGGTGATGTTTGGTGCCAAGTTATGGTCTGGGCATGTCTAGTTTCATTTCAAGCCTGATATAATTCCTGATTTTGAGCTTCTTTAACTTGCTGCCTTTTTGTCTTGGTTTAGGTTAAGAAACAAATACTGGATGAGGAAATCTATTGTTCACCAGAAGCAACAGTTTTACTGGCTTCTTATGCTGTTCAGGCCAAGGTTTGTGCATGGAAGGTCTCTTTTATTGACTCTTGCCTTTTTTCTTTTAACACATCTACATGGTGGTAGGTAAAACACAGCAGTGTTAAAATTTGCTGTGAAAGAAGTAGGTCATCCTGGGAGGTATGGGCACAGCTAGAAAAATAAGCATTAGATGCCACTACCAGGATTGTTTTTCTATACTGTGCTTTCACAGTTTAGAGGGTTTCTTTGGACTTAACATTTTAATGTAATCTTTTTCCTGTTGTTTTAAAAAATAACCATGGATATAGAAGGTGCTCATACCAGAGCTCACAATGGGAGGACCTGATGGTTCACTTCTTGCCACTAAGGGCCAAACTTATACAATGGCAGGAGGTGAACACTTCTTAGCAGGGCTGGACCCTCTGCAGCAGCTCAGCTTATATGCACGTGGCTGTAGGAATAGGGGAGCTCACATTCCTCTAATCCAGAGTGTGAAGCCATGGGAGAATCCTTCATTGCTGCAGTTTCCAAGAGCTGCAGGTTAGGACTGAAGTCCAAGGCCACAGGTCACCTCAGTGGCTGTGTTGGAGCCACAGGGGCATAACCCAAGGCCTGGAAGTAACTTCCAAGGACTGTTCAGGTGAGAGGAGCCTCTTGGTTTTGTTACCAAAATCTGTCTCAAGCAATCACATCAAACTATGCAAGCCACAAGTTCTTCAGCATTCTGCATCCAACAAACTGAAGCATCTTTTCCTTTCTTGGCACAGTATGGTGACTACGACCCAAATTTTCATGAGCCAGGCTTTCTAGCCCATGATGAGCTTCTACCCAAAAGGGTAAGTCTTTATTGTGTATAAAACCAAATCTTTGAATCTCTTTGCAGCACAGATACTGCTGGTGGGTTAAACCAGGGCATTAGAAATTGCAAACTGACCAAGCTGCACTCACATGGCTGGGGAGAGGCAGCACATGGGTCTTCAGAAGTAACCAAGCTCCTTCCTTCCTCTGCAGGTCCTCAGGCAGTATCAGCTGACAGCAGAGATGTGGGAAGAAAAGATCACTGCCTGGTATGCTGAGCACAGGGGTATTGCCAGGTACCAAAATCATTGCTCTCTTTGAAAATCCCACACATTTCAGGAACTGGTTATTTGCTGTTGTTGGTGGACTTTGGCTCTTGTAGAGCGAGCAAAGAAATAGTGGTGTCCCAGCTGTGTTAATTAATTTATAACTAAGGATAAAAACACCAGCTCTTCTGGGGTAAAAAGTGTCTTGTGTAGGGTCCCAAGTCCTTGTAAACTGGACTTGCTTTGAATAGAGAAGCTGAAGGCTCCTGCTCTATGTGAAACAGGAATCCTGCCTGCTCAGAGTCCACATGTGCCAGCAGAGAGAAGTTCCTGCAGAGAGTGTGATTTGTGTTGAACCTGCAGGTAGCCCTGAGAGCTTTGCATTTTCATTTAGGGCCACTAAGGCACCTGGAGCTGCTGATGCCTGCCCTGTGCAGGAGCTGCCTTTCTGCAGCTGGGCTACAGCACTCTCCTCCTAGAATGAAAAGAATGAATCTGGTATATTTTATGCTTTGTGAGAACTGTGGCTCAAAAGGGTGTCAGTGTACTTAGCAAGGAACCAAAACAGTGAAGACACAGCATCATGACTTTTGGTGCTAATCCATGTGGACATTCAGCTACTACTTCAAGACATGTCTGGAAATTCAATTAAATGGGAAATAGGAGCTGCTGGCACCCAAAGGCAGCTTTTCTGAATATTTGGGTTCAATTTCTCTTTGGCTGTTCAAGAGGCTTCTTAGCACTATTTTTATTGAATATTTTCCTCAAGGCTTGTTGATGCCTCACCTTGAAGGCAAAAGAAAAGTGGGTGGAGAAATTTCCCCCCTTCTTTGGCCTTGGCCATAAGTTCTGTTTAGAGTTTGTTCAGGACTCTTCTCAATGAACTCTGTTTCCTGAAGGAAATATACTCATGTCATGGTAAACAATAGCAGGGTAGGTTTCCAAGACATAATGATGAAGTGGCAAAACTAACACAAGGATAAGACTGGACTTGAAGTTTAATAAAGATTACACTGTACATGATTCAGGAATCAAAATAGGTGCAACTTTACTGTTTTATTCTGTTGTTTTTATTATCCTTTTTCTGTTGCTGAGAGCAAGACGGCAAAAATTAAAGGAAGTTTGTACAAAGGACCAGATTGCCTGTTCTCTTCTAAGTGGGGAATGTAGAATCAGCCAGGAGAGAAAAGTTAGAAAGGAATCTTATAATCATGGCCTTATTCTCTAGGGATGAAGCTGAGATGAACTACCTGAAAATTGCCCAAGACTTGGAAATGTATGGTGTCAATTATTTTCCAATTGCTGTAAGTGCCTTATTTTAGCAGTTTTCAATTGCTGTAGATGATGGTGCTGTTCTTTTAAAATCCTCCAGGGAGTTTGGAACTGGGACTCCTGACTTCTGCTTGTCCCTGCTGATGGTGGGCTGTGTAGTGATTGTCCTGACTTTTACTTGCCTGCTAAGTGAGTAGGTGAATAAAACATTTAAGATTAATGTTTTACAATCAGACAAAGGTCTCGAGTAGCTCCAGGTGTGTAATAGGAAGGAGGAGAAATAGTTTGAGCTGCTGTGGTCAACCTAGAGGACTTGGTTTATTAGGTAGCAGTGACAATATTCACAGTGTTTTGTACAAACACCAATTTCCTAAAAATACAGGTAAATATCAGTGCATTAAAATAAGCGTGGCTCTTGTCTGTGGTTGTTTAATGTCACCACAAATGCCATTTATTATTATCTATTATATCTATATTATTATCTATTGTATCTATGCCTATATTATCTGATATCTATTGGTTTTTTTTTTTTTTTAGCAAAATATAAACCATACAGATCTCCTGCTTGGAGTTGATGCCAAAGGTATTCATATCTACAGCATTAATAACAGGTTCTCTCCAAACAAGTCGTTTGAGTGGAGTGCTATCAGAAACATTTCCTATAGTGAGAAAGAGGTACGATGGCTTTGATGTATTATTCTTTTTACATGGGTGTGGACTGGGATTCTTGGAACAGCCTGAAAGCTTTCTCTGTTGAAATAATTTGGGGGAGAAGGGGAAAATCCTGGGGAGCTTTGTTAAAAAACTAAAAATAACAGGCCTGCCTTTCAGATGTGCCCGTAACCTCGGTTCCTGTGGGCTGCTCTGGGCTCTCACACTCTGCTCTGCTCCCTTCCCTGCTGCTTGTCCTTTGCAAAACAAGTGTGTTGATCTCTGAAAAAGACAGATATTATGAATGCCACCGTGACTGGCTTCTCAGTTATCTCAGCAGGAATTCGATGATCCATGAAAACTTAATGCTGTTTTCACCAGCAGAAAACCTCCTTGTAGCTGAGGTTTGAAGCGCAGTGGCAAGAGGAGACATGCAGGGAGATATCCATGTTATTCTGCCAGTTTGTCAGTGCCTGATTTCAGGCTCCAGCACAACCCTATCATTGCAATTTCACTGTGATTTCAGAGCCCAGCTTCTACTTGTGGGGAGTACGGTGGGGAGTGGGTAAAATTGATTCTCATTACAAGTCACGGGCTACATGGAAGGTTGTAATCACAAAAACAAACCCAATAAAACTACATTGGTGCTGGAATATCTGGAGTTTGTCAGCCAAAGGACAGGATAGCTTTTTCCATTTTCTGTGGGCCTTTTGGAAAACACTGAGATGAGATTTGCTCTTTGGAGTTAGATGTATGTACATTAAATAAGGCAGGCCTACAGGCCTTCTGCCTCCAAAAGGTTTTTGGTCCTTGATAACACTAAACTTTCCCTCAGGTACGTGAATAAATTGTGTTAACTCACTATTGCTGGGAAATTGGGCATCCCTGTGTTAAAGCTCTGCTATGTTTAGGGACACATCACAGCCTTGCTCCTCACAAATGGTTACCTATGGGGTGAAATGAGCTGTAGGACATTGGTGACTCAGCTGCTCTGGAATTACACATTACATTGCAAATGAGTTACTGGAACAGAGTGCTATCCAACTGTCCTGGTTCCTGAGAACACCATTCCTAACCCACAGCACTAACCCCTGAGTCACAGCAAACAGGATCTTCAAGAATGGAGCCCTGTTTTGTTGTGCAGCCAAACCAAGCACAGGGTATGAAGGGGAGCACTTTGTACTGACAGCCCTTCATATCCTCTGGGAACAGCTTGGGAGATGGACTGGAAAAGTGAGAAAGCAGGAGCTCCTGGTCAGAGGAACAAGTCCTTTAGGGTCTTGGTAAATCTTTACACCTGCAATGACTGGTATTCTGAAAAGGTGTTTGACATCTGCCTGACTTTAAGAATGTGACAGCTTCTGGGGATTAGTAATGCATTCTGTTTTCCTGATAGCCAGTGCTTGTTCCAGAGTTCTGGTAGTGTGCAGAGCACAGGTGGTGTTACTATGAAACCCACCATCCAAACTGGCACTGGGGTGGGTCTGTGGGAGGCTTTATCTTGGAGCAGGGAAACCCCTGCAACAACAGCCATGGTTCTGATTCTGTGGAGCAGAACTCTCCCCACATTTGTGGCACAAATCACTGCTTCCCTGGGGAGAAGTGGGGATGAGCTAAAGTTTGCATCAGTATGAATAGTTTCACTTTTTCTTCCTTCTCACTGTGCTTCCTTTCTTTTTTATTTTTGCCTGTATAGTTGACTATTAAACCCCTTGACAAAAAAGCAGAAGTCTTCAAGTTCTTTTCCTCGCAACTCAAAGTGAACAAATTGGTAAGTGTCCTGCTTCCCTTCTTTAGAGCTGAGCCTGGTAACACTGGCTGATACCTGAGTGAGAAATCCTGCTTGGAAAACCTTGGGAGAGCTAAGAAGCATGGAGTTTCAGTGTGCTTTCCTGGGAATTATTCTGTCTGGGGAGTCAGGGAGTGTGTCTTTACCCTCTCTGGGAAGGGGAGATGGTGGGTGGAAAGCGAGATGTGAGAGAAGGCCCAAATCACAAAAGGAAAACTAGACACTCAAAGGGGGAGGATGGAGTGTGTGGCAAAGTGCAAAGCCACAGCAGCAGCTGCCTGTCTGGGATGGGATCAGAGGAGGTTGAAGGACAGAGGGAACCTCTCATCCTATTCTAAACTTACCTAAACTGTTACAGGAGCCTGCTGATTTTCTTGGAAGGGAAGCAACTGTGCCAGCACTTGTGCTGAAGTCAGAATTGTCCCGTGAGGCCAGTGTGGGCCTCTTTGTCCCTCTGACTGGGGCACAAGTACATCAAAATCACATTTGCTTTGCCTTCCCTATCCAGATTTTCCAGCTGTGCATTGGAAACCATGACCTGTTTATGAGGAGAAGAAAGGTGGACTCAATAGAGATCCAGCAAATGAAAGCACAAGCCAAGGAAGAAAAAGCTAGAAAAAAGGTAGATTCTTTCTGCTCCTATGTTGTTGAAAACAGTGATTATTATTCCAGCTGGTGCCCTTGCTGCCCATGCCTTGCATTAATGTGTGTTTGTGTGGGAAGGGAGAAAGTGCAGCAGGATTGAATGTGGGAACAGCTCCAGCCTGTATGTGGCATCTGAGGGATATCAGTGATGTCTGTGAGACTGAATAGGTGATCATAAAGATTTGGGGTATATAACAGATCAATGCAAGGGCTCTTCCAGCAGGCTGAAATAACCAGTATTGCTGGTTAGGGTTCAGTTTCCCAGATCTCTGGGGACTTTCAGTCCCCCAGACAGAGAGCAGCCTGTGCTTCATTTAGATGCATTTGCTGTGCTGCTTCAGGCCCAGGTGAGATTCTGCTGCAAACCCACAAACGTGTTGTTGCTCATCCTATTTCCAGATGGAGAATCAGAGGCTGGCCAGGGAGAAGCAGCTCCGAGAAGAAGCTGAGCGAGCCAAAGAAGAGCTGGAAAGGCGGCTTTTCCAGCTGGAAGATGAAGCCAGGCAGGCAAATGAGGCCCTGGTGAGTAGCACGTTAATCTGAATATTCTTGTGCTTGATGGGCTTTCTTGCTTGGGAAGGAGGATTCTTTTTGTCTATGGCTCCTGTGAGACAGCAGGCATTATAGCTCAGGCAAGGCTGGAGTTTCTGATTGCTGGTGGAAAGGGCATGCAGGCATACCTGGGAAAATGCTGATCTTTAGTCTCCTTATGCTGTGAGCCATTCACTCCCTGTGTTTGGTTCAGTGCTTTGTTCAAGCAAGGAGGAGAGACAGGAGGCAACCTGGGAGCCGAAATTGGGAGAAAGGGGCACAACTGAAGGGGCTGACTTCAAGTTTTGGTTGATATCTAAGCACACCTATCTCCTTGCTTTGTAGAGGTGAGAGGCAGGAAGTTCTGGAGCAGAGGAGGAACACCAGCCCCTACAATTATATTGAGTTTTTATTTAAGAAATAACACTTTTATCACTAGATCTTTTTGGGAAAAAGATCCCTTCTTCCTGCCTGTCTGCAGGGCCCATTTCCCCCATAAATAAGCACTCAAACTTCAGACCTTCGGCACTTTTGTTGTGTCGTTGTAGATGCTACACAAGGAACTAAGAAAAATTGTCTCTTCTTAGCTCCGATCCCAAGAAGCAGCAGAGCTGCTGGCTGAGAAGGCTCAGATTGCAGAAGAAGAGGCCAAACTGCTGGCCCAGAACGCTGCAGAAGCTGAGCAGGAGCGCCAGAGGCTGGAGATCACAGCCCTGAAAACCAAGGAGGAGAAGCGGCTGATGGAGCAGAAGATGCGGGAGGCAGAGCTGATCGCGGTGAAGCTGGTGAAGGAGTCGGACCGCAGGTCGGGTCTGCTTGGCTGGCCTTGTGTGGGCTCACCTGGGGGCTCTGGGGGCAGGGAGGGCAGCTCTTCTCAGAGTTAAGCCCAGGAGGGAGGGATTGTTCCTGAAGTAACGCTTCACAGTGACTGAACTTCTTGCAGCTTGTTTGTTCCCCCTGGTACCAGATCAAGATTGCACAGGATGTTCAGTATGAGAGATCCAGAAGCATTTTCTCTTAGGTGTTATCAAAAGAGCACTGGCTACTTAACTACATAAACTTACCAATCTATATCCCTGTGAGTTAGGAGGCTGTTTTCAATCCTTAGTACCTGGTGATGGTCTCGTGTCCCACTCAGATCTTTTGAGAGGTGTAAACCAGGCAAACCTTGTGTGGAATATAAACCACTCCAAGTGTTTGCATGTTCCATAACACTTGCTGCCTGGAAATGCAGAGCAGGCCAGCACTGACAGAGGATGTTTAACCTTGCTATTAAGGGCCTTCTGCTTGTTTTAGGATACTGCCAAAAAGCTTTCCAAAATAAAGAGCAGATATGTTGCCCCTCTCCCTACCTCAGGGAGGATCTCTAGTGGCCTGAACAATCTGTATCAGCAGGTCACAACTTAGCCCATGGAAATTAGGAATAGGAAAAACATGTTAATTCAGCCAGTTTGTGCAGGATTGTGTGTCAAGTTAGTTCTCCATGTGACCATCCTACCACATGTGTCTTGGGGTAAAGGTCTCACAGCAATGGGCTTGTTCTCTGGAAGCCAGTGAGGTGCACAGCTCTGAAATCCATGTGTTGCTTTATACTGGAAATCATCAGCCATTCACATCAGGATTATTTCTCTTTCAGAGCCAAGGAAGCAGAGCATCTGAAACAAGACCTGCATGAAGCCAGGGAGGCTGAAAGGAAGGCCAAGCAGAAACTCTTAGACATAACCAGGCTTAATTATCCTGTAAGTTTCTGCTCTGCTGGGCAGCACTTCATTTTCACAGATAGTCAGATGTTGATGGTGTTTTTATAGCCCCCATCAAGCTGAGTAGTGGCCTTTCTGCATCCAGCTTGGGGACAGACACCTGTGGGACCAACTGGTGCATAAACACAGTGTAGAGAGAATGAAAGTTGTGTTTGTTCAGGGCAGTGAGGCAGGTTGTAAAAACAAAAAAAATGCAAGAGAGAAGTTAAAACCAGGACTGGTGTTGGGACTTAGGGAGCAGAGACAGTCCTAATATGCCTAATACTGCCTCAGTGCCATTGCAATCAGGCAGTGCCTTGTGGGGTTGGTTGTGCTAAACCAGCTGTGTCATCCTGGCACAGGAGTTGCCCAGGAGTGTTGTTGGGCAAGGCAGATGGAGCTGTCTCCAGCAAGAAGGCAGCACTAAGCATGTGTGCCCCAGCTTCCTCTTCTGCTCCAGTCTTGGAGAGGATGGATTTTCATTCTCTGCTGAAACAGAAACATTGCAGCCAGGAGCCCATGGATGTGTGGGTTGTGGACTTCAGCAGTTCAGCTGGGTCCAGGGGAAGGGCTGCAGGAGCAGCTGTGTGTCTCAATCTTATGAAAGGGCTCAGCTTGGCATTCTTGCAGAAGCTGGGGAGATAAACCCCAAATCAAACAATCACTTCTTACTGACAGTGCTTGTGTTGCCTCTTCCAGCACATGGCCAAGTACCCACAATACTCACCAACTGACACCAGGGATGCCAACTTTGACAAAGGATCCATAAAGCTGGATTTGAAGGACATTGACCTCAAGAGACTATCCTTTGAGATAGAGAGAGAGAGGTATCAGTATGCTTGTGGTGTAAATAAATGAGAATGTTAACCATGGGAAGTGCAGAAAGGAAAGGAAATCTCTGGGAATCACAGTTCATCCTTTTAATAACTTGGGATGGCCTCCTGCTTGCACATGT
Source organism: Scytalopus superciliaris (assembly GCA_013400415.1). Classification (NCBI taxonomy): domain Eukaryota; kingdom Metazoa; phylum Chordata; class Aves; order Passeriformes; family Rhinocryptidae; genus Scytalopus; species Scytalopus superciliaris. The sequence continues at coordinate 130,882 of VXBX01002814.1, forward strand.
GGCCTTTTACTGAGCTGGTGTGGATGATGTCTGTGTAAGCCCAGCTGTTTACACAGAGGAAGGGTGTTCTGGTGGCATCAAGCCATGAGAGGTCCAGAACCTTCTGTCTTGAGGAGCACCATGGCAGGGACAAAACACTTTGCCAAACCAACAGCAGGTGAGAGGACAGAAGTTTCCCTCTAGTGCTAAAATGTGGTATTGCTGTGAATGAACCCAGTAGAGGCTTTTTCCTCCCTTGGTCTGGAAGGAAATGCTTGGTAAAAATTTGGGAAGTAAAAGTAGAAGGTGAAGCCCCTTCTCACTGGGTCAGGACAGCCAGGCTGAGGTGTGCCAGCCTTCATTTTGCCTGTCAAAATCCAAAATGAAACAAGGAACGACCCTCCTCCCTCCATACCCCCCTGCTCCTGGGCTGTGTTGTGTCACTAAGCCTTTTGTCTCCCATGTGTGGGCTCAGGCTCGACTACTTAGAAAAGAGCAGAAAATTTGAAGATCGACTGAAAGAACTGAAGTCTGAAATTCATGCTTTGAAGCTGGAAGAGAAACAGTCTGGGCTTTACTCCCACTGGAATGAAGTCCTGGGCTCCTTGGATCGCTCCTTAGGAATTGTACGTACCCTAAATCCCTGCCACTTCCCTCAGCATGAACCATAAAAGAGAACAGTGTGGGTGTGCCAAAGGTAGTTGCTGTATTTCAGCTCAAGGCTTTAGTACCCTTGATAGTAAAATATCAGAGGCATGAACACAGAGCAGGAAAATTCATGTCAAAACAAAATCCAAGGCGTTTTTCCTGGGCGTGATACCAGCACCATGAGCAAAAATTAATCAGCTTATTTCACAGATTATGAAATCACAATAAGGGTTTAAGGTCTTGGATTGTTGTAACTAACACATTTAAATGTAGCTCCTTATAGTTTGCATCACATTCCTATTCATGTGCTTTGTGGTTGCCAAAGTCATAAAGTCTTGGGGTGTATTTTTTTTTTTAAGGAATGAGGAACTGGACTCAAATTTTTGTCATAAGTTGCTTGTTATTTATATAAACACTTCTTCTTCCTGAGGCAGTGCAAGAATAGGGCTGGCTTTGTCTGCAGGTTATTCCACATGTAGCAAAAATGGCTCCGAGTCAACAGTTTTAGAGAGAGAAGGGAGACTTGGAAAAATTGCGAGGAAAGATGGCCTTTATTTTCTGACTATTCATCTGATGTTCTTTTTAGCTTAATAAGTGTTGATATAGAGAGGGCATTAAATTTCCATGTGCTCTTTTCTTTTCAAGGCCCCATCATGGATGAAAACCTTTGAAACTGGGGATTCATTGGATATAAATCTTCAAAGACCTTTCCCTGCTTACTTGTTAAACACTGCAAGCAGCTGGCCTTGTACCAACAAAATTCAGCACACGGTGCCAGTGGAAAAGTCATCTTCTCAAGCAAATTCATTGCCTGCCAACAGTGTGGGCACAGGAACCAGAAAACAGATTATAAAGGTAATCAGATTTGTAAGCAAATTCCCAAATGTTCACTAGAGGTTTGGAGTTCAGAGAGTGGCTGGTTGTAGGGACCTGGTTTGTCCAGCTCTGTCAGTCTCTCAGATGACAAGTCAGTGCAAGGCTGTTGCAAGATTTTGGAGACCCTGTGCTGGCACATCATTTGGGAATGTTTATAACTTGAGGCCACCTGTTTTCTCTCACTTATGATCTAAGCTGGAATGCAAAGCTGTAAGCCTTGGTAAATGAAGCAGAAATGCCCATACACAGTAGGAGGATCTGTGTTAAATTTTATTTGTATCAGCCAGACCTGGAAATGAGAAATGTGCCCCCAGGTATAAAGTGTATAAAACATCCTGTGCCTGTCTTCTAGTTTTAAAAGGCAGGAGGAAGATACCAATAAATACCCAGACTTCCAACAGATCAGTTCTCTTTCATGTCAAAGAGTCCTGAAGATCTATGAGCTGAGTCTTACGAAAATAACCAGCCTGCTTTTAGATCTCACTGGACTGCAGAATCAAGACTGGTGTGTGTGGTCTTGAACAGTGGGAAGGAAATCAGCCTCCTGTAGGCAATGCTAATTGTGCAAAGTATTGGGAATGAAAAAGCTTGATGTATTTGCTGCTGGCTTATGTGAACAAGACTAAGGGGCTTGAGGATCATTTAGAAGCTCTAGTATAGAACATCCAATACTTCAGTCCTCAGAGTTGTGTGCTAGGAGGGAACACAGCTGAGTGGAGCAAGAGGTGAGGAAACAGCCCTTCCTAAGGCAAGTAACAGAAGTGACTTTAACCTCATGCAAATGCAGTGGTTTAAAGAAGGAAGAAAAAGCTATTGCAGGGCATCTTGCAAAAGGCTCCAGAGTTGGAGGTAAAGAAGAACCAGAGCAAAGGGAGTTCTTTTAAGGTGGAACTAATGTTTCCTCTTTGATTTGCCTGTAGGTCCAGCAGCATGACTCGGATGTCATCTACATTTGAAGCCTCTTGTTTCTTTGCCAGACTGGTGGCCTTCTTTTTGGCTACTGCAGAAAGCACCTCTCCAGGGACACTGGGGCAGCTCTGTGCTGAAGGGACATGGCACTGTGGTCAGAGAGGTGCCATCCACCTTCCAGGCACAGACATCAGCTGGGAGCACTGAAACTGCCCCTGTGAAACATGACCAGTGTCTCTGGGTACAATGGCAAACATGCAGGCCCAGGGGAGTGTTGTTTACTACTTATGCACTTTCGAAGAAACACTTTACACTTTGCTAAACCTTCCTCCCCCAAGGTGTTTTCACACACTGACTTATCAGTGTGGTGCTGTGGGAAGGATGTGAGGCAGCAAGTGCCCGGGAGGTGTTTGGGATGAGAGAATTGTACACAAGCTTGGTGTTTACCTACACAATAGCCTAATTATGTTTTTGGTCCGGTCCATGGGACACGACTCCCACAGAGCTGCTCAACATTTTAGTGTTTGCCTGCCAAATATTTTCCTTTTCCTCCCCAAACATTTCTTGGATCACTTAATTGATTCGCATTTCTCCGTGAGAAATCTCAGCTTTTAATTCCCGACGTAGAAGTGGACATCTTCAAATACCTCTCATTCCGGGGGGAATCCTTTGTTTGGAATGCAAAACTCCTGCTCTTGCAGTCCCTGACTAGATGAAGCACTTTCTGTTGCTTTAGCCGCTCGAGCAAACTTTGCATACATTAACTGCCTTCCCAGCCCTGTGTAATGCAGCTCCCAAATTAGACAAAGACAGAAGATGATGCTGTTGGTGTCTGCTAAAGTTGGACTTGTTTCTGATGGAGGGATGCAAGCAGCAAATTGTCTGCCTCGTTAGTAAAACCCACTTGCATTTTCCAGGTTTGTGTGTGTTTAAGTGTCTGTTTCACCATAAATCTTCACTCTGAGGGCTGCTGGGGGAGCAGAGAATATGCAGCTGCAGCAGTAGCATGTGACATGTGATGTAAAAATGAACGGTAATGTTAAATACCTTGTTCTAAAAGCTAAGATTAAAAAAAACCCCAGTGCATTCAATAAAAAGCTTCCATTTCCACTTGCTAGTAACAGCTTTGAGGGGAATGTTGTGTCAATATTCCTACAACATTAACAAGGCAGGTTTGAAGAACAAACACACACATCTCCTCTGTGCAGAGCTGCACCAGGCTGAGCACAGTGGGGGTTGGCAGCTGCAGCCAGCTCTGTGTCAGGCTTGTACCAGTCGTGGCAGCCACAGGTGGAGAGGGACAGAAGTGATCTGCAGTGCTGTCCTGGCTCTTCCCAGCCCTGGGACCAGTTGCTGCCTTGGGTGGGTGGGTTGGAGTGTGTTAATTCTCTCACAGCTCTATCTGGCACATGATGTTTGCAGTCTGTTGCTATTACATAATTTCTGAGCTGTCTGCTCAGGCCCTCTGTGTGAGAGGGAGAAGCTGTCAGAGATGCCAGAAGGATGAGGCAGAGATGCTGTCAAGGTCCCAAGGTTTGGGGGGGAGCACCGGCCATGATTTGAGACAGGGAACCATGAGGAGATGGGCCTAGAGGGGAAACGGCCCAAACCAACTCTGAGCATGGCATTCTCCGATTTGAGGGTGGGGAGGAGTGCTGGGATTTCCCTGGTTCTTGTTCTCCTGTTCCCTCTTTTTTTGCATGTGCCTTGCCACAGAGAACTGAGCCTGTGCCCTCATCCTTCACACGTGCTGTGGCTTCCTTGTGCTGTTGTATCTGAGCTGCATCGTGGCACAGGGGAAGAGAGAACTCCATGTGCACAGCTGATTTATTTCTTTGGACTCGGTCCTGCATATCACAGTGAAGAAAAGGACAAGGTCACCCTGCTGCCAGCTGGCTCACCCGTGGTCTTGCTGTGCGTTGCTCATGTGCAGCACCGTGTTGCTGCAGACCTGTGTGGAGGTTTGAATGATTTAGGTGGGGCAAGAGGAGCTGGGACCTGCAGGAGAAACTCTGGCACGGCCACAGATGGAGTCAGATGTACTGGGCTGCTGCTGGGAGGGTGGTGCAAAGAGAAGTGCCACTGGGGGGCTAGTTTGCTTGTAACCTAAATAAATACTTGCAGCAGTTAAACTGGATTAAGTTGGTGCTTCTGATGCTCATACCCACTTGCAGTGCTGACCACTGGATCTGAGATTGTCATTCTGTTGGAAGGAATCATGAGAAGCCTTGAGCCCTGGTTTCCCCCAAAGCAGAGAACACAGATAGTTGCTCTAATCAGTAATTACAAGATTTGTCACCCTGAAGAGTGAGCTGTTCATCTGATGATGCTGTCAGCTGGAAGCCCAGCTCGCAGCTGCCTGGTGAGGACCAGCAGGCAGCAGATGGTGCTGTGATGCTGCTCTGTGCTCAGAAAGACCTGGCTGGGAAACCCTGCGTCGCTCCTTGGCAATCTCTGCCAATTCCTGTGTTCCCACACTACCGTGAACTTGCCCCTGTTCTCCTCCTGGAGTTTAACTTGACATCATTCTTGATGGGGATTCAAAAACTGCAAGTGCTATATTCTGAGACGTGATTATTGCATGCTCAGCTCGGTCCCGTGGGTATGAGCTAGCTCCCCAAACTGCAGAAAATCCTCCAGTGGTTCTGGCACCTCATTGTCACTGTCAGAGTGTGGAAATGGCCCTCTGAGTGGATTTCATCCATGACTGCCAGGAGCATGTGGGACCCCAGGGCTCCGGCGCTATGTGATATTTTTATTAATGCTATTTGAAACAAGCGCGGGCCTGTTACACTTGCAGAGCGTGGAAGGGTCGTGGTGTGTCGTGCAAAGAGGGTGAGAGAAGCCTGAGAACGGTCTACAGGGGGTCACTGAACAATCCCATCCTTTGTTTTCACGCTGGAAAGGACACGATGTTCTGGTCTCAAATTACAGGAAAAAAACATGGAAGAAAAACTCCTGCAGCAGTGAGGGAGCGCTGGGACATCACCTGAGAGGGAGGAGTTCTGGTCCTGGAGTGAGTGGTGAGTGTTGATCTGCCACGTGGAAGTTGATGACTCTTCCCAGCCCTGTTGTCTCTGAAAACCCACTTGCTATTACCCCAAGGACCTCTCCCTTCCCCTTATAAAAACCTGAGATGGGGAGCTGTTACTCTCACTCATCAGGGTGCTCCTGAGCTGAGCTGTGGGAACCAGCAAACACTGTTCAGTCCTTAGAGACAGCAAATCCTCTCCTGGGACCTGCCTCTTAAAGACCAGCCAGTTCTTACTCCCACCACCCAGATGATCCAGGCTTGACCTGGCCCTGGAAGGTGGACACCACTGCCCACGTGGCTGACCCCTGAATCATCTTGAATCATCTTGACCTTTTCCTCCTCGTGCTGCTGCTGTTGAGGAGCCCATTTAGCAGCAGCAGGATGAGTTCACATCTTGGCTTCACAGCCTGCTGTTGCAGAATGAGCCACAAAGCAAGCTCCTTCCTCTTTCTCCTGCCAGACAGGCTGTCATCCCTGTGTCTGTGCTGCCCCTTTGCTCCTCTCCAGCCTCGTGCCCTCTGAGCCAGCAAGGTCTGTTGTGTGCCCAAGGTATTTGTTCCCTGTTGCTGGAGGCAGCTGCCAGCTCCCTGTGTGCTCCCCAGAGCATCCCTGGCACTTGTGCTCCAGCCTCAGGAGTGTGCATGGAGCTCTGGGCTGGCATCCTTAATTTGCTATTGTCACCTGTGCTGCCAACCTGCTGCTCTTGGTGTTGGGGACTGTGGTGGGAACACAGTCCTGGCACGGGGACAGCCGTGACGAGTCCTTGGTGGCAAAAAATCACAGGTCAAACTGGGGTTTTCTTGCACACAACTCTATGGGCCAAAGACAGGTCCAGGTGCAAGACTCAGCCAGATTTTGTTATATCTGGTTCTCTGCACTCTCTTTTCCATCTTCCTGCAAGGCATTTTCAGGCGTAGCAGGGTCAGCTTTCTGAAGGGGCTCTGGGCACAGAGGGGAGCCCACCCTGGGACTGCACCGAGGCATTTAGCCTGGGGTAGAAAGCAGTTTTCACACCAAAGAGCACTTTGGATCAGAAGTGATACCTCTCCTGGGAGGAGAAGGCTTTGTCATGCTGAATTACACCCAGCAGGGTTCAGGCATGGAGTCTGCAGGAAGGAACTGGCTCTTAAAAGGATGGGAAAGGGCTAATGGTTGCCATTACTCCAGGCTTGGTCCTAAAAGCAAAGGAGAGGTGCTGCAGTGTGTTACCTGCTGGGACCATAATCCACAGTGCTCTCACTGGGGGATTCACAGGAGGAAGGGAAAATCAATCCCTCTCAGCTGAAAAGTGGGAGAGTGTCCAAGGAGACAGCTTTGTGGAAGTGGGGGATGATGTGGGTTCGCAGAGCAGGGGGATAGAAGAGAGGGACCATTAAATAATCCTCCCTAAAATGTGAGTCAGCCCTGCATCCTGTGGTTGAAAAGGAAAGGGGTACAGAATTAATCTTGTACCTGTTAACTTGAAAGGGAGATTCCAGAGAAAGAGGAAGTTAACAGAAAAAGCCTGAAAATTTAAAATGGTGCTATAAAAATCTTTCAGTTCAGCAGCGAGGCAGCCCAGGAAGTTCTGAAGGACTTGCAGGAGATGATCAGAGACCAGGATGTGAAGGAAACTGAAAAGAGAGAAATCGAAACTCCCTGATGATCCCAAAGGAGGTTTGTTGTGCTCAGGCCCCACAGAGGCATTGACGTGTTCCTGAGGATGTGGCAGCAAGGCTGGAATGCTGGGATGGGTGGCAGCTGGGATGTTGGGATGGGTACATACAGGGAATGGGAAGAGTAAAATGTTAATTGTAGACATTTAGTTTGTTGTAAAACTAAATTCACTCCTGGGGAGCTGAAGCAGCAAAAGGTCAGCTTGGAATATTGGGGTGTTTGCACCACCAGGGACTACCCTCAGACCTGCTCCTTTAGGGCAGACAAAGGGGGGTTGTTAGAGGTGGGAATGTCCAAAAGAGATATTCCAGGGGAAATTTGGATGAAGGGCTATTACTCAGTGATTCCAGACTGAAAGGTTGAGCTGGGCAGGCCAGAGCAGTTTCAGAGAGAAGCACTTAATCACATACCAAAAACCCACAACCACTGAAACCACCTCCAGTCCTGGAGGGGAACAAGTGACTCTGGTGGTTGTCCTGGGAATGGGGACAGGCAGGTGGTGGTTTCCCTGGGAATGGGAGCAGGCAGGTGCCATCTGCCTGGGTTCACAGTGGTTGTGCAGCCCTGGAGAGCACTGGATTCCAACACAACATCGTTGTTAGTGACACCCTTTAAAGCAGGGCTCTAAAACACCTCTGTGAACAGGCACTTTGATCACACTGAGAAGGAATTCCCACCTCCAGGCTGGATGGCTGCTGGATCATGCTGTTTGCACAGCAGGACTGATACGCATGTGGGTGGTGGTTGGTTTTTATCTGCCCTGCCTGGGTCACAAACCTGCATGAGAAACCTGCTGCCTTCATGTGGAAACCTAATTTCCCATCTGTTGGCATTCCCAGCCAGCTTCCAGCAGTGCCCACTGCACCTCCTTCCAGGCCTGGGGCTGACTCTGATGCCTTCACGTGCATCAGTCCCTCATTTTCCCAACCCCTCAAGACAAACTCTTTGCATTTGGCTCCTCTCCTGTTGTTTAACACCAGGGTCACGTCACAGTCCTGCCCCAGACCTTTCCAGCTGAGAGGCTCCCAAACTGGAATGCTGCTGCTGTTGTCCCTTGTCCCCACCAGCAGCATCACACAGTCTGCTCTGCTGACTCGGATCCCTTCTCCATTACTCCAGTCCTCAAGGTCATTATAATCTATTCTGTGTGATATCCTGGCCTGTTCTCGATTGATGATACCATCTCATTTTGCCTCGTCAGCACATCTCCTTTGCCTTCTCCTGCTTTTTGTGCCAAGATCATTAAGGCAAATGTTAAGCAGAATGATTTTTGAGGCAGAAACTCAAGGAACTGCACAGGCAACCCCCCCTTCAGTGTAACACATGCCCTTTCAGCTGAGGCAATTATTCTGCCTCTTTCAGGCAGCTCTTTAGCAAATTTACTTCTCATGTGCCAGTCACATCTTCTCTGCCTTATCTAATAATTTACTATGTGGCATCATTTCAAGTGTCTTCCTGAAGCTCAGACAAGAGAGATCTACTGCATTTCCTTCATCACAAATATCTGTGAACTTATAAAAGGAAGCTATTAGGTTAATGTTGGTGTGCATCAGGATATTTAAGCTATGTCAAGATAATAAATTAAAACAAAGATAGTTTCAGGTATGTTGATTCTTCTGATGGATTTCTGATTTTTTGGGGGTGTTTGATGATGGATTCAATATGAGAATAATGTTGATAAGACACTGATGTTTTAATTGTTCCTAAGCAGCATTTACCCTGGTCAAGGACTTGAGGAGTTGTGCAAAAAGCTGTGAGGGAGCACAGTTGGGAGAGCTGACCTGAGCTGACCAAAGAGATATTCCACCCCATAAAACACGATGCCCAGAAGGACCAGTTGAGGTCTGGGGACAGGGTTTGGCATCATCAGCACCTGGTGAGCACGTTTTACTCTTGATGCTCCTCCCCATCCCACTGGGGTGGGGGGCGAGTGGCTGTGTGGTGTTTAGTTGCCACCTGGGCTTTGACCACGACAGCATTTCTTGGGGCCCCTGTGAACTGTTCCTTCCATCCCACACGTCTTTCTGCTGGAGGCACCACTCTTTGGACCAGACTCTTTGCCTCACCAATCTGCAAGGGGGTCCTTGGGGGTCCCTCCTCCCACATCAGAGATCCCTCAAAACAGACTCTTCATTAACAGACACGCTGATGTAACTGAAATTATCTTTATTTTAGTGTATTATTTTAACATGACATAAATTATTTCCGTGCTATCCTTTTAATTAGAAAAAAAAAATATTTAGTTTAACTTAAATAAGTTAAATAAAATAATTTTCCCCCTTGAAGAAGGCTGTGGGGTCAAGAGCTCTCCTGTGTGCCCGAGGCAGGACCTTGGGCATCGCGGGTGGCAGCGGGGAAGGGTCAGTTCTGTGGGGTCTGGAAGTGCTTCAGGCGCTCCTGCACCCAGGGCTCCCGGGGGTCCACACACAGATGCTTATTCTTCTTGGTGACCACTCTGCCAGGAGAAAACCCGTGCTCAGCTTCCCACCAGAGGTGCCCACGCTGGGTCCCCACCAGCAGCATCCCGAGTGCCCCCGGCCGTGTCCCCACATCCCCCCCCGGGGCACCACAGTGGTGGGTACTCACATCACCCCTGGCTGGGCACAGCTGCTGCTGGTGAAGTAGACAGAGGAGATGAGGCCCAGTGGGATGGGACGTCGCTGGTAGGTGAGGCAGCAGGAGGTGGGGACGGCATCTGGGAGAGCAGAAGGACAGACAGACGGCCCTGGTGAGTCTCCAGCCGCAGCACGGGCTTTGGCCACACTGCCCCGTGGGGTTCCCCACAGATTTGCCACCTCCCACCCTCCCTTTGTGGCTCCTCCCTGGCAGCAGCC
>VXBX01002814.1:140829-156296 GCA_013400415.1 Scytalopus superciliaris
CCCTCCCCACAGCCCCACGAGGGTCCCGGCTGGCCCCGGGGGGGACACAGCGACTCCGGACTCACCGAGATGTGCCGTGGCTGGAGAGCAGGAGGCCACGAGGAGCAGAGCGAGCAGGGTGGCTGCCAGGACCTTCATGGTGCTGTGGGATGAGGGGTCTGTGGGCTCAGCTGGAGCTGGGGAGGCTGCAGGGCTGTCTCTGCACGATGCTCCATCCCCGTGCCCCTGTGCCCCTTTTATCCCCCTGGGGCGCTGGGTGGGCTCGGGGTTTCAAGGAAAGAAAGTGAGTGCATCATACTGGGGAAATTGTGTCAGGATGACCCAGTTTTGCTGAGTTAGAAAAGACAAGGAAACCACAGAAGGGGAAGGGACTGCTCAGGCCACGAGGCTGCAGCTTTCAAGATGCTCTTTGGGTGCCTGGCAGGGACTGGTTGGAGCCCAAAGGCCAACACCGACTCTGCCCCTGCTGCAAGGGCTGCACAGACCATGAGGCAGCTGCACAGCCAAGCTCTGGTGGCATTCCCAAGCAGGCAGCTGTGAAGGAACACCAGCAAGCCCCAGCAGCATTGCTGTGTCAGGGGCTGTGGAGAGACTCTGGACAGAGACCCCAGCCCAGCTCAGGGAACCTGGCATGGGCACCCCCAGCCACTGCTGCTACTGCTGGCAGAAATCCACTGCCAGGAGTGGGATCACAATTTCTGCCCAGGTTTGCCACAAATACCACCTCTCACCCTGCTCCATCACAGGCATCCAGAGCTCGGTCTGTAAGGACGCCTTGCACACCTTCATGTCCACTGATAGCTCTGATCCTTGCTTGGACATGCAGGGAAGGAAAGAGTGTGTAGGAACAAAGCTGTGTGGGGCTTGAAGTCACTGGGGGTCTCTCATTTGTCCCCTTTTGCTGGTATTAAGGTCCAAAGCAGTATTCCCATACTGGAGAGATGGCAGAGACAGAGTCAGTGCAGGTCAGGAGACTGGAGCAGGTGTCTCCTCACCCTCCCTGTCCCTGGGCTGAACACAGGATTTACACCTCTCTAAAGATTTTAGGGCTGGCTGCAGCCTCCTGATGGTCAGGTTGTTGCAATCCCTGCCTGCCCACTTCTTCTCAAACAGCATAATTCCATCCAATTTAAGTTCTCTCTACTGGCTTAGCCCCAAAAAGCCAAGCCCCCTGTGTCAGGACACAGGGTGTTAAGAAAAGGAGCTGCAGGCAGGAGAGGATTCTGCTGGTGCCCACTGAGATCAGCCCATTGCAGCCTTGCAGATGAAACCTGCAGGGGACTGGAGGGTGACTGAAAATTCAGGGGCAGCATTTGCAATGCCAGAGGGTAATTCCCAAACACCCCCCTGTGGTGCACACCCAGATTGAGCCACCAAACTAACTCCTCCCTCCCATTTTCCCCCCTTTTTCCAGCCTTTCCCTGATGTTGCCCCAGGGTGCCATGAAAGGTTTGGTGCCCATCTCCCTGCTGCCAACAAGCTTTCCCTGGCCTTCCTGCTGACCCTGGCTCAGGAATGACTAATTCCTGCCACCCTGACTCAAGGGAAAAGTCCCCCTCACCAAATGCTGAGCAATGGCACTGCCCTTCCTGCCATTCCCACCTCACAGCAATGACCTTTTGCCCAGCAAACCTTCCCCAGCCAGCAGGTCCTGCCTGGTGGGGACATCGCTCCGAGGTGGGGATGGATGTAAATCATCCCTGGGGTCAGTCAGGAGGGGTTGGGCAGGGCTGATCTGGCCTCGGGGAGGTGGAAGAATGGATACAGCTGTTCCAGCTGTTCCAGCTCCCTTCTCCAGCTGCCCAGGTTTGAGCTGTTTCTGTTTTGTTTCAGCTGCTCTGTGTGTGGGGCTACAAAGGGATAAACCCTTTATATTTAACAGTGACCAGAGTTTTCAGCTGTGGCATTTGAGAAGGGCTTGGAGGAGAGGTGTTACCTGCTGTAAATGCTCCTGCTTGTCACATGTGCCTGGATACACAAAAGCAGAAGGAAAGGACTCAGTTCCTCAGAGGAGTGAAGATCTCCATGAGTTTTTCCTGTTAAGGCCATTGCAGTGGTTTCTCTTAAGCCCAAAACATCCTCTGTGTGCAGAGGAATCCCAAGTTCAGGGAGAACAAATGGAAGCTTTTTGTGTTGCCATGAACCTCTGTGCCTCTGTAAACCCCCATGTGTCCCACAGACCTGCTCCAGACTCTGCCCTCACCAGAGCCAGCTTTGCATGGAGCAGTGGGAGGGGGGACAACAGTGTGCAAACAGGATTTTAGGGTGTTGGAAACCAGAAATTTCTGTCTGAGCCAGCCACAGTAACAACATGCTGAGCTACCTGAACACTGGGTGGGGTTTTTACTGGGGATGCAGCCAGGGATGAGCTGGGCTTGGTCAGAACTGAGTCAGGGGCCAACAACCAGGGCTGAGCAATGGAGTGGCCAACAGTGGCTTGGTGGGAGCAGCAGTGGGAAACCACAAGTGCCAGGAGGGTGCTAAGGGGTGTCCCACACCCAGCAAACATCAGAAACCGAGATGGGCAATGACAAATAGATGGATCTGTGGGCACTGGCTTCCAGCAGATACCAGGGGAAGACTTGTCATCCTGCAGGAACCGCAGCAAATCTCACAATCACGAGATTATTTCGGATGGAAATGACAGAAATATTTCCTCTTTGCTGCAGAAGTGGCTGGCCAAGCTTTCGGTTCTCCATTTAGATGAGGGCCGGATGGGACTTCTTACTGGATGCTGATGAAATACTTTCCATTATAACTGGAATTGAGGATATTTCAATGAATTGCACAGAACTGCAGCTCAACAAAAGCAGATAGTTTAAGGAATTAAATATAAGGAACTGGTGTAAAGGGAGAGTGAAGAAATGACTTATGGTTTTATTTCTCCTGCCATGAAAGACCTCTCTGCTTAGAGGTCTCTGCAGAGAGGTCTTTTTGTTTCTTCATCAGAGAAACAAAAGACAAATTTAGGGGGCAAGGAACACAGAAAATCAGAAACTTCAGCTTTGCAAATGCAAAGTTGAAAAATAAAAGAAAGGAAAAGCCTGTTAATTAGGAAAGGGGGCAAAGAGCCAAAGTTGCCACTTCTTTTTGGCCTGTCTTTGCATTAACAAGACAAGAAGTTTTGGTCAAGCACTCAACACAATCAAAATTTAGTGCACCTGGGTAAGAGAAAGGAAAAGAGAAGAAATAAGTAAGGGAGAGGTAGGTAAGGCAGGTGTAATCAAACAAAAAGGCCCCAAAGAATTCCCCAACTTCCTCCTGAGCCAGGCTGTGGCCATCTCACTGTCAGGATAAACTCACATGGAATGGGAGAGACCAGAATGCCAGGGATGGGCAGACATGGCACTAGCCTGGCATCACCTGATGCTTTTGGCATTGCCACACGTGAGTCTCCCAAAGAAAATGAGGCAATCCAAGTCTAAAAACCACATCACCCCCTGGGACTGTGATCGAAAGAGCAGAGGGACCACCCTGACCGACTGAGGGCAGAGCAGGACAAGGGGGGGCCACGGTGACATGTGGGGACCTGCACGGAGGAGCAGCCAGAAACAGCAGGAACAGTGGGGGGCCAGAGCAGACCCCCAGAGTTACTCAGTCCTGGGGTGAGGACCCTGCCTTTTAGGGCTCCACATTTCAAGAAATAAAGGATAAGAGAAGAGTGAGAAAAGAGCAGCAAGAGAGTCCCGTGCCCAGACAGGGCAAGGGGTCATTGCCACGGGGTTCATCCAGGCTAGAAGAGAAGACAAAAGGACAGCATTGCCTCTGGTGCCCAGGCTTGCTGAGGGAAGCTCAGACACTGCCACAGCCTGCAGCCACCCCTAGAGAAGCCTCTCCAGGTCTGCAGAGAGTTTTCCCTGAGGACAAAGCCCTGCTGCTGGCAGCAAACTGCATTTCTGACCCTGAGTCAGGGCAGAGGGATGTTCTCACCACCTCTTTCAGGAGAGGCTGCCAGGCACCCGGGGCCCTGCATTCCACAGAGCTAATGGGATCACAGCAGGCTCTGCCTTCCCCCTGCACCAGCCTAAGGCAGAAGGAAACTACAGGAAGAAAGAAACGAAAGAAACTGCCAACACCACCATCCTGTTCAAGAGAAAGCCACATGGCATTATGTAACATCTGTCTGGGAAGCGACACTCATTGATAAAAATTATGCAAAAGGATCCTGTGGCTTGAGGTTGCAAGGAGAGCCCTGCAGAGAGCTGTCACTGACCCTTGTGTGTGTTGTTTTATGAGAGTAACTCAGCATTAAAAGTGGAATTCCTAAAGCAGTCCACTCTCCTGCCTTTTTAATTCCCATTCCCAAATGTCCTTTCCCCCTCTGAGGATCCCGTGCTATGCCCTGCACAAAACCACAACCCAAGACAGGGAGTTTTCTCTGGTCCCAGATCAAAAACAGCTCTTGTCCCTCCAGCTTGAGTGATTTCTGCACCACACTGAAAGGAAGGAGAGTGGTAAGAGCAAGAACAACCTCTTCCCAAGGCTGCAGCACACCCTCAGGTTGCTGCCATTCCAGAAAATCCCGAGGGGAGAAGTGAGATCCAACAATGGCAGGGTGATTTGGCCCCGCAGTCACACGTGCCTGGCACACTCCAGCCACCCAGCACAGCTCTACCAAACCACAGGGACACTGAGCTGGTTGCCCTCAGCCCCTCTCTTGGCAATCTTTCCTCTCCGAGTCATTAAACTCTCTCATTGCCTGGCTCAGTGGCCTCTGTGTCATCCCCATCCCCCTCTGAGTCAGGGTGGTCAGGGTGAACGTGGCAGTCCAAGTGGAATCACCATCCCTGGAAGTGTTCAAAAGGTGTGTAGGTGTGTCCCCTGGGCTCATGGACTTGATGATCACAGAGGGCTTTTCCAAATGTAATGATTCTCGGATTTGGAGCGAGTAATTTCTGCCCCATCCTCCACACACACACCAATATTCTGCTTAATCCTTGGACCTGCAGCACCAAAGAATTCTAGAAAAGGCAGAGATGTTAAGTCTCCTTTTCTAAAGTGCTTTGGTTGAGCGTGTGCAATAACACAGTCACAGGCAAGAATGTTCTTTTCAATTAGAAGGGACAATTCCAGATGATCTGGTCCGGTGGGGATTGAGGCAGATGACTGAGCCCAAGGTCACTGACTTGTGCAGAAACACCTTAAAGGAGGCCAGATATATGGCAACAAATCTGGCAATATGTGTAAACATATCTTTAAAACTAAGGCATGTCCTAGATCATCAAAAAGATGATTCAAATGAGTCACAAACTAATAGGGAAGTAGATAATAAGGCATTCTTCTGGAGAAACTGGCTGCTCATGGCTTGGATGGGTGCCCTGTTTGCTGGGTGACAAACTGGCCCGGAGAGTGGGGGGACTGGAGGGACATCATTCAGCTTTCCCTGCCCTCCCAGCAGCTCCTGGACTATTCCTGGGTCTCTGTGGGAATGCTGAGCCCTGATGTGACCCGTTTTCTCCCACAGAATTTACATCTCTCACTCCAGCTGTAGGTCAGCACGAGATGGTTTATTGAGTCCATTGAGGGATGTACTGGACAGTGGAGGGGTGACAGCAGGGGAGGGGTTGGAGCCAGCTCCATAAATTAGTGACACAAGAACATACAGGTAATTAGGGGAAACAAATAAATAGAGCTTATGGGAAAGGCAGCTTCACATGGAGGTCTTGCCTGACTTCTTTTCCTTCAGGTACTTCTGGAACCAGCCCACCTTCGGGTCCACACAGACTGTCCTCTTCGGCAGCTCCAAACTGAGGGAAAGAGTATTTTCTGTTAGCTCAGGAGTGGAGAATCCTGGAGGTGTCTGCAACATCCTGCCCCCCACTTTCCCTGGAAATGCTGACTTCTGGCAATCTCTGCAATTTTGGCTTCCTTCCCGTTTTTCTGGCTGGCAGCTGAAACGGGGGGGATTTGGGGGCTATTTGGGATGAAGCAGTGAGGAGGGAGGTGACCGTGAAGAGCCAGGTGAGGGCACCCACAGCACCCTCTGCAGGGTGGCTTGTTTTTGGGGCTTCCCAGAGGCAGAACAACCGGTAGGAAGAGGTGTGTGAGCGAGGGGTGAGGAGTGGGATGTCAGGGAGGAAGGCTGGGAGGCAGCTGGGGTTACTCACATCACAGCCTGGCGGGAGCAGAGCGAGGATGTGTTCCGGGAACTCCTGATTTTGGATGCAGGGATTTTCCTCCAGATGAACTGATCCTCGTAGCAGCACATGACGTTGGATCTGCGGACTGAGAGGAGAAAAGAGGCTTCAGAGCTCTCCCACGCCTGGCACGAGGGGTGTGGGTGCTCCCCTGGGGACTCTCCTGCTCCCTCATGCTACGGGGGGTCCCCTCCTGCATCCTCAGTGGGGATGTTTGTCCCCCCTTTCTCTGCCTCTGGGGGGTTTGCTCAGTAGATCTCCCCAGCTGAGGCTTTGGGGCTGAAGACATCCCCAAATCTGTTTTTGCTCATTTTAAACAAGTCCAGGACAGTCCTGTGCTGGGACAGCTAGTGCTGCCCCTCAGCCCCCCAATCCCAGGGCAGAAGCAGGAGCTGAATTCTCATGCTACTCCCAAATCCCATCAGTGGAGGGGAGCTGGGACAGCCTTTGGGAAAGGCTTGGGGTTGGTACTTACAGGACATGCCCTGGCTTCCAGTCCAGGGAGCTGCCAGGAGCAGCATGAGCAGGGCCAAGGAGCAGATCTTCATGTCCAACCCGGGGCTCAGTCAGCACCAGCAGCTCTCACTGTCTCAGCCCACCGGAGCCACCTGCCCCTCCTGCCTGCACCTTGGGGTGATATATAACCCCTGCCAGGCTTTCCATGACAGCTTGGGACTCTCCCCATGGAAAGAACCACCTGGATATCTTGCTAAAAGGGCAAAGTGGTGAAGGGAAATTCCTTCTCCCAGCCCCTTTGGCCACTGAGATACCCGAGGGCTGCTGGAAAGTGTGGTGAGCTGCTGGTGATGCACCGGGGCTGGGCGTCTATTTTGGGTTTGGTTATCTCCACCAGCAAACCACACAGGATGATGCTCACACTTGCCAAAGCCCTGTGAGAGTCTCTTTTCAAAAACCACCCATAATCACCAGATCTGATGCTTCTCTTGCAATTTTGCACCGTGGCCAGGCTTGCCCCATCCCACCCTGAGACCCTCACAATGCCTGTCCTGGTCTCAGTGCCCACCCTGGGATTTTGGGCTGCCAGTGGGGCCCGACCAGACATTCCCAAGGGGAATGGTAGAATGTGGGACAGCGTTCTCCCCTCAGGATGGTGGGTGAGGAACGTGGGAAGCCAGCTCCTCACTGGCTGTGCCCTCTTGTTGCCGCTCTCCCTGGTGCTTCCCCAAAGCATGGAGGTGGTTTGGCCCCACACTCACCCTGGACACCCTCACAGAGACATGGCTGGGGCTTTGGCTCCTCACTGACCCCAGCACCTGGCTGGGAGAGGCAGCAGCAGGATCTGCCCGACCCCAAGGCACTCACACACACACACGTTGTGAGATCACGTTTAATTCCGCTCAGCGTGTTGTACAAACAGTAACTGTGGAGCTGCTCCCCCCAAACCCCTCGGCTGCTGCCAGGCCAGCAGGCACAGCCTCTCCCTCATGCATACCACGGGGGCTGGCAGAGGGGCCAGACCTGAGCACCCCATGGGGTCAGCACACCCCATCCCGGTGGGATGCCGGGGTTTCCTTCAGGGAGGTGGTGAGGGTCATCCCGGCGGGATGGGGAGGATGTCCCCGATGAGCTGCTCCATCCCAATGTGTCCCCACAGCCACTGCTGCAAAGGGGTTGCCTTCACGCTGTCCCCCGTGGAGAGGACTCCCTGCTGCCCCTAGCTGGGGATGGAGAAGGAGCTGACTTGGAAGCTCTGCTGGTACCTCTTCACCCACGCCCTGCTTGCCTGGGTGCAGATCTCCTTCCCGTTCCTCACTCGGAAACTGGGGCAGAGAGAACATGAGGTTTAGTAGGGTGGTGGGACAGGAACCCCAGAAATGAGATCCCTAGAGGAGGCACAGAGGATCAGGGCTGGACCCACCAAAGCAAGGCAAGGGCTCTGGCAGGATCTAGAGGGGCTTTATCCCCGGGGTGGATTTAGGGTACTCACATCACAGCCTGGTGTGGGCACTCGGGGCTGGTGGGGTAACAGGCAACGACGTTGTCTCTCTTGATCCTTCTCATCTGGAAGTTGAAGCAGCACTTGTCTGGCATGGCTGGAGCTCCTGGGGGCACAACACAAGCTCGGCTTAGCCTGGGCAGCCCCACCTCCCACCTCCTCCCTCCCGCTTCGGGAATGATGGCACTTTGGGAGGAGCCCCTTTGTCCCCCGTGCACAAAGCACCCCACAGCACCCTGTCCCCCAGCCCGGGGGGGATGGCAATGCTCACTCTGAGCCAGACTCTGCCAGCACAGCGTGGCGAGGAGGAGGAGGGTGAAAACCACGCTGGTTGCCTTCACCATGGTGGATTGTTTGTGCTGGGATTGGGGCCGCTCCCTGTGCTGCTGTCAGGGCTGCCTGGCTGCTTTTATAGGGGAGCAGGGGGTTGGCTTCCCCCAGGGCCAGCAGCCTTGTGAGCAGGGGGAGGGCCTGGTCCCCCGCCACATCCCAAAGCACAGAGGGTAAGTGATACTGATCCCCTCCCAGCACAACCCTGGGAAAAGAAAAATCTGCTCCCAGGCCACGCTTTTGGCATCCAATAGGCCTGGGATTTTTTTCCTGAGCTCCTGCCTCCGGCTTTAGGGCTGATGGACAGGCTGTTCCCAAAGTCTGGCTCTGCACCCTGTGCAGGCTCTGTGCCCCATGGTGGGAGAGAGGGTCTGGGGATGTCCCTTGGATGGGACCAGGGACAGGAACAGCATCCTGCAGGGTGTCTGGCAGCCTCACACACTCCTGATGGTCCATGTCTTCCCCCTGCACCATGAAATTTTGTATCCTATTGCTTTGCATCCTGACTCAGGGGACCAACTATGCCAAAATGCCAAATATGCCCCCTCCAAAAAATAAATAAATTAAAAAGCCATAGAGAAAACAAACTTATAGAGAAACAGCTTCTGTTTGGTTGTATCAGGCACAGAAACATCTCTCTGTTGGTTTTGGGGGTGTTTGGGGCCCATGAGGATGGGGGGAGGACAGGCAGGTGGCTCCACTTCCCTCCACTTGGTGCCAAAGCAGCAGCTCATGTTCTTGGCCGTGCTGAGCTGGGAAAGGCAGAGAGAGGCCAGCTTGGGGCTTCCAAGTGGAATTTGCCTGGCTGCAGCTGTCGAGAAAGCCCCTTCTCCCCCCAAATCCCAGGGTGCATCCCAGCTGCCGGCAGCTGGCGGCTGGTGGGAAGCTGTGGGGAGTTGCAGACACACATTCCTGCCAGCCCTGCTGTCCGGGCAGCCACATCCCACCACGTGGGGCTGGCAGTGCCAATGGCACCCTGTGGCATTTCGGACACCCTGGGCTGTGCTGCAGCCCTGCCATGGAGAAGGCATGGGGTGCTGCTCCAGGCAGGGATGGGAAGCACCACACGCCCCTCCATTTGCTCTTCTCCAAAGCCATTTCCCAGAAATCAGCCTCAATTTGCTTGGGATGGACTGTGGGATAACAGTGAGGTGCAGGAAGTGGGGCAGGGTTATTGACTGTGGACGAGGGGGTTTGGGTTTGTCTGGCTGACAGAGCGGAGCACCTTCCGTCATCCCCCAAACTCCCAATTAATCTCTCCTCAGGGAGTGGAGGAAAGAAGATGAGAACTGGTTCTGGTCCTGCACAGCTGCCTGGCTCGCCTCTCCCTTACTGGATCCATCTTTTCCCTCATCCCTCTTCTTACCCCCACGCACTAAGGGTAGAAAATATTCCCTGCAAGAACAAAATGGAACATAAGGAAAACAGAGAATGGTTTATTACTCCGGGAAAGGCCCCTTTTAAAGACTCCTAGGCAAAATATTCGGGATGCAGCAGGCCAAAGAAGCCCAGGAATGACATTCCCAGCACCTGCAGAATCCCTCTGCCCTGAGCTCAGGCACTGGCACTGCTGTGTTTGACACAGAGAAGGGCACAGGACATGGGCAGACCCACTGCTGTGATGAGTGGAACCAGTTGCTGCTTCAGAGTGGTCCAGTGGGTCCCCTGATCCCACATATGATCTGGGCTGAAACCCACCCTTTTTCTCCCTTTTTTCCCTGGTTTCCTGGGAAGCTCCTTGCCAGCACTCCCAGCTCTGGCTCCTGCAAAACAAAGGGGACAGATCCTGCTCCTGGCACAGGGGAAGGAGGCAAATCTGGGGACTGGCAGAGGCGTTTAGGACCCTTCATTGCCCCTTCCAAAAAACTTGCAGGTGCTCCAAATCTCCCACTTCCTGGGGGGAATTGGGATGTTGCGGTGGATGCCGCAGCCCCACGGCTGCCCCATGGCTGCTCCACATCCTCCAAGCGAAAGCAAAGCAGCTCCCGGAGAACCCTCTGATAGGAGTGTCGGTGCTTAAATCACAACTCCGCGCTCGGAACCATCCCCAGCTCGTCTCGCAGAGCTCTGCAGCGCCGGGGCTGCCAGAGGATGCTGCTGGGCATCCCGACACGCCCGCTCGGCAGCACAGCCCCCTGCAAATGCCGCTCGCCCCCGGGTCAGAGAGGCTTTTCCCAGCCGGGGGTGCAGATGCTTTATTGATGCTGCGGCTCTTCTCGTTTCAGCTGATCAATAAGCCCGGGGGAGGAGGATCGAAGTGCAGCGCCCGCGGGACGGGGCGGCGGCAGCAGCCGGGGCAGCCAAAGTCACGACCCTGATCAAAGCAGCTTTGCCAGGTCAGGTCTGCTCCTATAAAGGATTATTTTGATTTATCCTTCTCCCTTTAAAATCTCGAGCAGATCAGCTTTTCCATTACCTTCCAGGGACTAACCACTAAATTAACGCCCCGTGTGTGCTGTTTCTTTTTTTAAGGTCCCTGTCCAAGCCCAGCCACCCAGGACTTCCTCAGCTGCTTGAAGAGATGGTTTATACTGGGATGGGTCAGCCACTCCTGTCCCCAAGAAGAGGTGGTTCATAGTCCTCCCCTGCCACCCACATGACTGCTGCCCAGATGCCATCACTTCCCCAAAAAGCAGTGGAGGTAATTTTTTGTCCCAGGCTGGAAAACCCAGCGGGCATCTCATCCCCAAAGCTGCTCACTCAGGTGGGAGGAGGTTGTGCAGCCCCTGAGGCACCTCCTGGTACCCACCTGCCCTGAGCCTGTGGGGATGGACCCACCACCTGCTGCTGAGAGATGCAAATAAATAGAAATAAGATGGAATTGGTGGTGCCATCCTTCTCCAGGGGAGGTTTCACCAGGAAAGTCATGGCTAACCCCCAGTTTCAGTCACATTAATCACATGGGAGCAATGTTGGACACACCAGAGGTGTTGCTGGAAGAAGCTGCAGCCACATTGCCAGGCTCAGACCAGGCTGTCTCACCCTCACCCACCTAACCCAGGCACGGGGAAGGGCTGGCAGTGATGCTCCCCATCAGTGGGAACTGGGAACCCACTGAAACTGCTGGGTGGATCTCTGGGATTTTGGGATCTTCTCCATGCTCTGCTCCTGGATAGTGGCTATGCCAGGGCAGCCCCCTCATTGCCCACCTGCCTGTGCCCTACATCCCACTGGCCCAGTAAGAGGAAAAGCAGCCCCAAAGGGAAGGGTTTCAACCCAAAGAAGTGTAGGGGGTGCTCAGAACACCCATGGCAGAGCTGATCCTAAAGCTGAAAAGCTTTTAGCTGGGATGACAATCCCTCTCCCCATCATCTGAGGGAAGGGGTTTGGTGACACCTGTTCAGGAGAATTGTCCCTTGGCATTTCATCCCCTCTCAGCTGTCCCGAGCTGAACTCTCCCCCTTCCTCGATGTTTCTGCCCCTGTGCTGACTCATTTCCCGTGTCCTTTGGCCCCCACAGCATCCTGACAGCCCCCGCACAGGGACTGGCCCTGGCTCAAACCCTCACTTCACACCAAACTCCTCTGCTTGAGGCTGAGACCAGAGCTGGGCTGCCCGAGCTGAGTGATCTCTTCCCTCTGCTCCCCAACTTTGGCCTTTGAAAGGCCAGAGTTGAAAATTAACCTAAAGCCCCATCTGACTCCCGATCTGCACCCTGATTTCTGCAGGCTGCACATGCCTCGTGATTTCCCAGTGACCTGAAAGGCACAAACCATTTAATGGTGGAAAAATAAAAGGAGAAAACTGAAAAAGCAAGTAAGATGCTCATAAAATCCTCTGCACCCAGGAGCTGGGGTCAAATCAAAAAATCCACATTAGGGACTTGCTGGGCTCTCTGGATTTTTTCCAGGCACAAGACCCAAAGCTGGGCAGTGATGGGTGATGGGGATCAGCATCCTCAGGATGTGGGGGATCCCGTTGCACCCCCAATAATCCCCCCAGAACCTGTCCCTGGGTGCCCGGGGTGTTTTCCCAGCTATCAGCAGCTGCGATCTGCCTTTGTGGCCTTGGTGACTCTTCGCTTTCACACATATTTTCAGACACCACCTGACTAGGGAGGAAAAGACACCCCACGGGAGATGAATTCATTTCCTCCAGGCCCACATCTGGGTATTTTCCTCGGGTATCCTTCCCCTGGCGTTGCTCCGAGCTGGTGGGAGTTGCAGCAGCCCTGTCACGGACACTCTTTGCACTCCTCCTGAGTTGCTTTAGGGAATTTCCCTAAAATACTTTTACAAATATTTCCTGGGTTGGCTGTGGCAAACACGTTCCTCCTGCTGTCCCAATGAGTTTGCTGAGTGGAAAATTCGAAGTGAGAAACACTGGGTGTGGCACTTCAGTTGGGGATGGGAGGGATGTGGGGTGATGCTGCTGGGGATGAGCTCGGGTGAGGGCTGAGCCTCCTGGCTTTTGTCATTTTTGGGACCCCAGGGCTTGCTCGGGGTTCATGGCAGTGGCTGAACCAGGAGCTGGGTGAGGTGCCAGCCCATGGTGGGGCATGAGCAGGGTTTGGGGCGCAGCTCCGTTTGAGGGATCCCCGCGTCCCTCCAAGCCTTGAGTGATGTTTTCCCTCCGTTCGGCACAAGATGTCAGTGCTGCCCAAGGAAAGGCTGTCAGAGCTCTTCCAACGCCTGGCCTGGACCGGCCGTGGGGCTCTTTCTTTTGGGGTCCCCGCTCTGGGGTGCTGCACCCCGGGGACAGCCGTGCCCCCCCTCCCTGAGTGATGGAGATGCACCGAGAGCAGCAGGTCTTACCCTTGGGTTCTTCCCCTTTGGAGACACCACGAGGTTCTCAGACACCTCCAGCACTATGGCAATCATGTGGGGAGAAATCCAAGAGGCTGGAAAAGGAAGGTGAAGGGGGTTCAGCCCCCCCTTCCGCATCCCACGGCACTGCCATCACTGCTGCTGACCATCCTGCCCCTCTCCGTGGTGTGCAGGGGATGGAGAGCAGCTCTCCCAGGTCTGCCATTCCTTGGGGAGGGATGAGATGCTCCTTGCAGGGAAAAAATAAAATCAGCAAAGTGAATACAGAGGGAAAAGAAATCCTCTACCAGCAACACGTGGAAAAGGGGGAAACAAAGCCTCAAAAAGAGTGTTGACAAGTCTGGAGGCTTCTGGGACCTTGGGTGACCAGAAAAATAACACATCAAAGACCCCACGTATGCCTGAAGACAGATATAAACTCTGAGCCAAATGTTCTATGAATATTTAACTACCATCAATATTTAATTAGCAGATAGAGAGAGATTAAGAGCAAAGGGATCCATTCTCCATGTTTGCTCCAGCCCCTCTCTGTGGGTGCAGGGGAGCCCTTGGGGCTGGTGGGGGGCACGGGGCTGCTTGCAGCCACACTCGGTGCCAAAATCAGGGCACAGAGACCCTGAGGGAAGGGAAGGGGCCTCTCGAAAGGAAAGACTCTGTTTTCCTATCCCCCTGCTGTGGTGGGAGAGGGGAGGGATAACTTGTGCATGACCTGGGTGTCATCAAACAAAAATCTGCAAAAAGTCTTCTTGGAGATTCAGGATGCTCCAGAAAGAGCATTTTTTTCCCACCAGCGTGACAGGCCCCCCAGATTTTGATGAAGGGCAGCAAATGGAGCTGCAGAGTGCAGAGGGTGGGGCAGCATCCAAGCTCCAGGCTTTCCCACGGGACAGTGGGAGCTTTCCAGGAGTGCAGCACTGCTGGGGGCTGCTTGGGCTGCTCTGGGGGGCCAGGGCACAGGGACTGGCCTTGGCTGTGGGGACACTGGAAGTGTCTCCTCCCCCTGCTCTGGATTGATCCAGCTTTAGGTCCGGGTTTGTCCTCCTCTGGGCTTGAATCTCCCTTCTGCCCCAATGCCTGTGAAACCCTCTGCCTCTTGGGGCACAGAGGTGCCTGCCTGCCCACCCTGGGTGCCCCCAAGTTGCCTGCCCTGCTGCCCCCCAGGCTGTCCCTCCCCTGCCCACCCTGCCCAGCTCTGCTCTAATGCCTTGCTCGCCGTGTCTAAGCCATATGGGCCTGAGTGTCTAATCCCCTATTAATCCCTAATGACTAATCCTTTTAGGTGACAGCACTGGCAGGGGGGTGGCAGGAGTGGAGGGGAGGGACACTCCATGAGCCACTGTGGTCCCTCCTGGGCTGTGTCCTCATGTCCCCTGTGTCAGGGGACATCTCAGCACCCCCCAGCCTCCAGCCTGACCATGTGCATCCCACCCTTTGCCAGAGTCCACATCCTGGGCTGCTGTGGTCACAGGGGGTGGGAGCTGGGAGAGGATTGAGGATGGGGAGAGCCTGCCTCTTCCTCATCCCTCATCCCTCATCCCTCATCCCTCATCCCTCATCCAGGGATGCCTGGAGCTGGAGGGAGAGCTGGGAGTTGGTGGGTCCCCCTCTCCTGTGCTTTCAGGTGATTTCCCCCTCTGGGAGCTGTCTCTGCTGGAGGGAACTGGAGAGGGCAGTGAAAGCCAAGCCATGATGGGTTTTCCTTGCCTGCTGGGCCAGGCACAGGCAGGATCTGGGGGATGAGGGATAGGCAGAACATTTGCAGTCCCCAAAATGCCACAAAAAGCTTTTCCCAGACACTTCCCAGCCAAACTATTGCTTGTGGAAGAGAAACACCTTGAAGGTGTCTGGATCTGGACATTTGATCTGGACCAGGCCTTGGAGACAAGGGTGTGGGGTTGGGATTGGGATGAGTCCAGGAACCTTCTGCACTTGTCCCCTCTCTCTATCCAACCCTACAGCCCATGGCAGCCAACCAGTGAGCCAGGGGTGCCATGTCCTCTTCCATCTGGGGAAACCCTGGTGGCTTTACTGCTTATACTGGCATCTCCTGAACTATGGATGCAGCAAAACCAGGGCTATTTCATGCCTGCTGATGGCTGCTGAAACAACTTGTCAGCAGACACGTTGCCACCAGCCAAGAGGGAAGTTAATTTCCCCCTCTTGTTTCCAATGGATTTGCTTTCAATTGGGTTTTCTCCCCGCCACAGCACCCAGGGCGAGCAGTAGGAGCCAGCTGGGCTGGGAACAGCCACGGGGAGTCCCCACTTTTCATTCCCT
>VXBX01002814.1:156302-170020 GCA_013400415.1 Scytalopus superciliaris
GGTCCCCCCTTTTTATCCCCGCAGTACTTGGGGGGGGGGGGAGCTCTCAGAGAATCAAACCAACCCCCCAAACCCCAGCTTGGGTATCTTTACTCCCCCAACCTGGCCAAGCAGGAGCGATCCCCCTGCGCGCCCCGCAGCGATCCCTGTCCCCGGCAGCACCGGGATAAGGGAGGATCACCCGCGGCTAAAACCACTCCCTGTTGGCACGAGGGGCTGCTCTGCTCTCCCCGGGACCTGCCGAGCCCTGGGAGGCGGCTGCAGTTTCCATATCTGGGCCATTCACCACTCGAGACTTTTAGCGCCCCGAGCAACGGCATGTACTGCTGATGAGTTCTTTCTGCTCCAGTAATTACAGTGAGGAATTTGTCAGAACGAGCTTTCTAAAACCTTCTTGTCTTGTTCTGATTTTACCTGGAGTGTAAAAAGTCATTAGTACAGTAAAACAGAGGCTGTGCTAAGCCAGCAAGCCATCCAGATAACGCAGTTTACATCCGCTACACCCTCAATATGCATCATAAAAAAAAAAAAAAAAAAAAAAAAAAAAAAAAAAAAAGAAGAAGAAAGGGGAAAAAAAAAATTTAAAATTGCTGGCTTTGTCTTTTATCCAGATGGAGTTTGCCGTGATTGAAATTAGCAGGATGAGGAGGCAAGCGGAGAAGGTGGCAGTCCTGTGGGCTGGGCAAGGCGGGGTGCGCCGGCTGCTGCTGCCTCCTCTTCCCTTGGCATTGCATCGCTGCCTGACGAGGCGCTCGATTCCCGGCCCCCGGTCCCCTCTGGTTGGAGCAATTTGTGTTTCGCCCTCACCCCCTCTTTCCGGAGCTTCTCTCCTGCCTGCAAACACAAATGTAGTTGCATCCAGTAGCCGTGTCACGGTTTGAAGTGGCTCCTGCCAGCCCCGACCTGTGATGATGGGGCTGTGCTGTCCCCGCACGGCAAAGCCGGGGGGAAACTGCCCTGCTGATCCCCCGGGGCTGCCCTGAGCATCCCGCTGCAAGAATCTCGCTGCAAGGCATTGAGCCCAGGGTGGGCAACACCCCTCCCGAGCCCAGCGTGGCCTGAAAATAGCATCAGTTGTGGTTTCAAAGCCTCCCAGCCCCTTCGGGCTCCGGTTTCAGGGATATTAACAGATGTCAGGGAGAGTCTGGGGAACTCGGGCTTGAAATGAGCTGGGGAAAATATTCATATCAATGGCACAAAAAAAGGAGCTGAGGACAGGAGAAGCAGTGGAGCCGGTGTCAGCACCCTCCCTGCTGTTTTTGGCAGGGAGCTGCAGCCTCTGTTTGCCTGCAGGCCCACAGAGGGTCACGAACCCCACCCTGGGGGGTGTCACCCTGTGATGACACACAGGTCTTTTTTTTTTTTTCAAACTGTCCAGCCAAAAAGTAGTCAAAATTTAGCAAAATGTATGATGGGGCTCAGAGGGTTTCTCTTACAGAACTCTCCTTGATCTGCCTCCACGGGATGATGCCTGGTCGGGCACCACATCCATCCCTGATGCTGCTTCATCCCTGTTCTGCCTGAAACCAGGTGGGAAATCCCAATCCCACCCCCACAATTTTTGGAGTTTTGTTAATAGGAAGGTTTGGGGAAAAAAAGAGACACTTCTGTCTTGGGCTCTAATCAAAGCATTTTAGGTTGGATTTAATTAAATGATAACTTTGTGGGGGCTGAAAGGAAAGCCCTTGGTGGGGGCTGCTTGGATTTCAGGTACTTCCAGCATCCCTGAAGGCAACTTGGGAGAGAAGGATTGCAGGGCAGAGCATCTCTCTCTGCCAATGAGAAACCCAAACCCTCAGATTTCCTCCCTTCTTATTTACTTCTGTGAGCAACTTGGCCAAGTTCAATCAAGTTTGGAACTGTTTGGTGTCACCAGATCCGTCTTTAGGGCCCAGAAATCCTGAGCAATGGGAGAACATTTCATCCCCAGTGTCAAATCCTGGAGACATGGGGACTCTCAGGTGCCACGCAGGAATGTGGGTGCTTAGCTGGGTATCTGGGGAATGATGTTTATAAGCCAGACAGCAGATTAATCCCCACGCACACTAAAACTCAGCTTCTGCTTTCCCCCCTTCCCTCTCCTCTCTTGAGCAATTTTGGGGTGCAAAGACTCGTTTTTCACTTCGTTGCACCCCAACCCCACACGCCTGAAGGGCCCTGGCGTGCAATTTGCAGGAGTTCTGGTTCATATCAATTTTAGCAATGTGATACCCCATATCTGTGCACCCTGGAAAGGCTCCCTGCCTCCTGCTCTGCTCCCGGGGTAAATGGCAGGTGAATGAGATTAGGAGCTGTGAGTGAGAGCCATCCAAGAGCCTTAACCAGCAATTCCCAGAAATGGCAGGGAAATAATTCAATATCATTTATGTGATGCTGCTGTGTCGGAGTCAGGCTCAGACCACAGGTCTCTCAGAGGGGATCCTTAATTCCACCCCCACCACGATTAGGCTCCAAACAGGATGTAAGAAGCATTAAAAGGACAGGTTTGGGGCAGCAGTGGTGATGGGAAGGGTCTGTTTGCTTCACTTGCCTCCCCAGGCTCCCCTTGCAGCGCTGCTGGGTGTCCCCAGCCAGATGTGGGTGTCCCCAAGTGGTGGTGGCAAGGCCACAGAGGAAGTTTGGGGTGTTTGGGGTGCCAGCAAATCTGCCTTTGGCCCCAGTGCTAGAGAAGAACAGCTCTTACCCAGCTACTGTTTTTATTTGCTGAAAACCCAGCAGTTTTGGGTTGGCAGAAGGAAACGAGACACTCGTTCAAGGTCAAGCTCCAGCGGCTTTGGCCAAAACACAGAAAAATAACCCCATGTGGGTATTCAAAGGATCCGACCCCACAGTCCCAAGGGGGGGATTTTCTTTCCTCTCTTTGCCCAAACCCAGAGCCAGAATCCAGCTGGTCATGGAGAAGCGTGTGGGGCACTTTGCCACGCCACACTCACTGCTCTCCACAGCTCTGGCTCGGCCCTTGCCTGATTTTCTGCTCCTTTTTCCAGCCCCAGCCCCTGTTTCCAGCCTTTTGGCCATTGCAGTGCTGCCCCTGATGCTCCTTTTCCCCACTCCATCACAAGGATGAGGAGGGTCTGAGGATGCTGCAGGATGGAGCATCCCTTGGGAATGACCACGGGGCTGATCCGAGGTGTTGGTTTCCTGCGGGTGCTGCAGGTTACTCACTGAAAGGGGCACAAATATCACCTGTCAAGAACATAACTGGGGTTATGTCAAGAATTTAGTTATTTGTCAGAGGATAATCCCTGTCACTCGCAGCAGCTGGCCCGGGCAGGGTCTGAAATCTGCCCTGGTGGGATCATCCCATCCCATCCCATCCCACCCCACCCTGAGCCACCCAAAAATGTGCCTGTCCCTCAGGGACACGTGTCCTCACCAGCCTTCACCCTTCAGCATCCCTGCATGAACCAGTGGCCATGGCAGAAGGGAGTTGGAATGGCTGGGAAATGCTTTCAATGAGCCTTAAAGCCACTCACGTGGTTTCCAGTAATAAAGTTGGGATGATTGGAATCTGCTGCTCCTCCGGCCTCCCCAAGTTGTGGTCAGAGGGAAATAAGGAATGAGAAGAATAAGGCATGAGGAATATGGAATAAGGAATACAAAATAAGAATAAAGAATAAGGCTTGTGGAATAGGGAAAAGGGAAGGAGGAATAAGGAATAGGGAATAAAGAGTGAAGAATACAGAATGAAGAATAGGGAATAAGAAAGAAAAAAATAAAGGATTTGGCTTAAGGAATAAGGAAAAGGGAATGAAGAATAAGGAATAGGGAAAAAGGAAGGAGGAATAAGGAATAGGGAATAAAGAGTGAAGAATATGGAATGAGGAATAGGGAATAAGGAATAAGAATGAAGAATAAGGCATAAAGGATAGGGGACAAGGAATGAGAAATAAGGAATACAGAATAAGACGTAAGGAATAAGAAATAAGGAATAAGGAATAGGGAATAGGGGACAAGGAGTGAGGAATGATAAATATGGAATAAAGAATAAGACGTAAGGAAAAAGAAATAAAGAATAAGGCACAAAGAGTAAGGAAATAAGGAATAAGGCACAAGGAATAAGAAATAAAGAATAAGGAATAAGGCACAAGGAATAAGAAATAAAGAATAAGGCACAAGGAATAAGGAAACAGGGAATAAGGACTAGGACAGGGTCCATTCCCGGCCCCATTCTCTGGTCCCACCCCCAAGGACTGGGACCACCTGCTGTCACGGACCCCGAACAGCAAATCCTCCTCCTCGCCCCCCGCTTTTGGGGGCTGGTCACGCAGGGGTTGCTGCCGCTCCCTTCCCGCGTGGGCAAGCGGGAGTCTGGGCTGGAGACTTAAGTGACAAATTGCCTGCTTTTTAGCGGGATTAAAAACAGCCGTCGGGCTCCTGGGATGGCAGCAGCGCTCGGGCAGAGCTGGCCCGGGGCCGGGCTGATAACGCTGGCGCCGGCGAGTGTTCCAGGGAGCTCCGGGAGGCAGATGGGAGACGGCGGGTCGGGGGGTCCCGGGGGAGGGGAGCGGGGCTCACCCTGGCCCAGCACCAGCATCGATTAGGGGCTGCTGTTAATTGCTATTAAAGACGCAGAGCCTCGACGGCTGCTCTGCCAGCTTTGGGCTGGGCTGCTCCCAGTCTGGGGACTGGGGGTGCTGGTCGGGGCATTTCCACTCTCACCTTGGGCATGGGAAGGGTTTTTCTCTGGGTTTAGCCAGGGCCAGCACATCTGCAGGGAGCCAGCACTAAAGTCATGGCTCTGCACTGGGGACAGGCACATTTTGGGGTTCCTCTTCTCAATATGGAGTCCCTCTATCTGTTTGAGGGTCCCTCTGCTCATTTTGGGGTACCTCTATCTGTTCCATGATCCCTCTGCTCATTTTGGGGTCCCTCTGCCTGTTTCAGGGTCNCAGAATAAGACGTAAGGAATAAGAAATAAAGAATAAGGCACAAGGAATAAGGAAACAGGGAATAAGGACTAGGACAGGGTCCATTCCCGGCCCCATTCTCTGGTCCCACCCCCAAGGACTGGGACCACCTGCTGTCACGGACCCCGAACAGCAAATCCTCCTCCTCGCCCCCCGCTTTTGGGGGCTGGTCACGCAGGGGTTGCTGCCGCTCCCTTCCCGCGTGGGCAAGCGGGAGTCTGGGCTGGAGACTTAAGTGACAAATTGCCTGCTTTTTAGCGGGATTAAAAACAGCCGTCGGGCTCCTGGGATGGCAGCAGCGCTCGGGCAGAGCTGGCCCGGGGCCGGGCTGATAACGCTGGCGCCGGCGAGTGTTCCAGGGAGCTCCGGGAGGCAGATGGGAGACGGCGGGTCGGGGGGTCCCGGGGGAGGGGAGCGGGGCTCACCCTGGCCCAGCACCAGCATCGATTAGGGGCTGCTGTTAATTGCTATTAAAGACGCAGAGCCTCGACGGCTGCTCTGCCAGCTTTGGGCTGGGCTGCTCCCAGTCTGGGGACTGGGGGTGCTGGTCGGGGCATTTCCACTCTCACCTTGGGCATGGGAAGGGTTTTTCTCTGGGTTTAGCCAGGGCCAGCACATCTGCAGGGAGCCAGCACTAAAGTCATGGCTCTGCACTGGGGACAGGCACATTTTGGGGTTCCTCTTCTCAATATGGAGTCCCTCTATCTGTTTGAGGGTCCCTCTGCTCATTTTGGGGTACCTCTATCTGTTCCATGATCCCTCTGCTCATTTTGGGGTCCCTCTGCCTGTTTCAGGGTCCCTCTGCTCATTTTCGGGGTCCCTCTGCCTGTTTTGAGGTCCCTCAGCTCATTTTGGGGTCCCTCTGCTCAGCCTCAGCTCTTGCTGCTGCCCAGGGGGATCTCACAAACATAACTAAGAGCGGGTAGTGCAAGAGGAGAGTAATTAATTAGGATCACTAATGGATGGAGCAGGGTTGGACAGGTGCTCCCACGCCCACCCACCTGGCTTTTCCCATGGGAATGAACCCCACTGGGGAGCATCCCCCGCACTGAGCAGCTCCACACGGTCTGCGTGGCCTCGCCAGCTTCTGGAGGGAGAACATAAATCTTTCAAGGCTGCAAATGTCTTTTTTTTTTTTTTTTTTTTTTTTTTTTTTCCCCTACTCTGGGTGAAGCAAATGGGTTTTTTTGCAACTCCCTTCAATGTCACTGGCACGAAGCACCAGGAGCAGACGCTGTTTGGGCCACCACAGACCCCTCCCTGCACAGCCAAGCAGAAACTCGCTGTCTTCCCATGCCTGCCCTTTGCATATTCTTGTTTTTTCTTGCTGCCTGGTCGTTTTGGGGAGAGTTTTATGTGTGCCTGATAATCCAGAGGGGAAACTTGCACGCTGTCAGGGCTGTGACATCCCGTGGGCCAGCCTGGGGTCCCCCTGCACTGCAGCCTCTTGGGCCTGTACTTGTGACATGATCCCTCACGCTGAGCTGCATTAAAAGGATGCTCTGATGGGAAAATTAAATCACCCACTGTCAGAGCTGGGGATGGGCTCAAACCCTGGGGGTTGCCAGCAGAAGGAGAGAGAGAAGGCTGCAAAGGGGGTCCAGCCCCTTGAGCCTTGGGGATATTAGGGATCTGCCCTCAGAGAGGGTGGGGAAGGGCTTTTCCATGGGAGCAGACAGGCTGGTTGTTTGGGGGGATATCTTGGAGGGCAATTTGTGTGTGCTGGCTCTCATGAAACCCTAAATCAGTGCTGCTCCCCCAAAATTCACCTTCAGGCAGAGCTGGAATCAGGGCTGGAAACAGCAGGGATGTGGGAGAGAGGGAAGCACAAGGGGGCAGGGGAACTGGTGGGGGGGCTGTGATGGGACCCCCTTTGCTGCCCTTCTGTGACCTTCTGGAAGTGACCTGAAATGCAGAACCATTTTGACTTGTGCACAGGGGCAAAGGCAAGGGAGGTGACAAAGGACACCCTGTAAGTTGGTGACAGGGGTTCAGTCCTTTTGGCAGCCTCTTTTGAGCATAATCCCAGCCTGGGGAAATCCAGGGGGGACCTTCACTCTCCACACCCAGCTCTGGGAGAGGAAGATGAGGCTGAGGAAGGATGTGATCATCCATTAGACACCCCTCTCCTCCCAAAGGTTCAAAAAGGGCTGCAGACATCAGAAAAACCATCCCCAGGCCCAGCCCCATTAGCAGGTCGATGTAAAGGATGCATCAGACACATCACTGAAGACATCGAGGGCTTTAATTGAGATGTGACCACCTGTAGCCAAATACTGAATCATCTTTGGCCAGACACCATCAAGGGCAAGAGTGTTTTGTTGAAAAACCACTCAGCTCTGATACAAACTGTTTCTTGAAACCTTAAACATCAGATTTTGCCAGAAAATTGTGATTCTACCCCTGCCTCTTCCCCTTCCCCAAGAGAGCCCAGCAACTCTCCCACTGGAGAATCCTCCCTCTCTCTAGGCCATTCCCCACCCTTCCTTTCCAGTTGTGGACTTTCTAGGGGTTTTATTTTATTTTATTTTAAAGAGCTGCTGCATATTGAGCAGAGAAATGATGTGTAAGGACGTTCTTTTGATCCCAGGGCTGTAATTATTCCAGACTCCAGCAATGGCTGTGGTTCAAATGCTACTTTCCCTGACGCCTCCCAGTCCTGTCTGGTGGCTCCTTTCCATTGGATACAGGATGGCCTGTGGTCCCAGAGGCTCAGTGCAGGTGATGGGAGATGCACACAAAGCCCTTTCATGGGTTTGCTGGCAGCTTTTTGCATCCTGCAAATGCCCAGGTGTACGGTGTGGGGGTTTCCTGCTTGTTTAAGGTATATTTTGGGTGAGACCCAGTTTCTGGTGCTCCCCACTCCCTGCCAGCTCCAGCCCGTGCTGGCTGTGACACCCATCCTTCTGGTGCAGGGAGCAGGTTGCTCTTGGCCATGGAGAGTAAACCAAGGAGCTGAACCCAACCCCTGCCCCTTCTTCTGCATTTCCCACCCCCCAAATCACAGCGACCCATTCCCATTCCCGATCTGCCCCCTCCGTCCCCACCCCGGGGGCTGCCCAGGGGGTTAATCCACTTTGCACAAAACCAGATGGGAAGATGTTTGCTTGCTGAATGAGCTCCTGAAAAATTGATGGTCCTAAATGGCCTTCCAGGGGGTTCTTGCCCTCCAGGAGGGATGGGAGCAGCCCAAATCCCACCTGGGAGCTACTAATGGCAGGAAGGAAAGGGTTTTGCTGGACCCTGCTCCAGCTGGAATGCCGTCCCCCCAGGACACCCTGGCCATTACCGGGGTGCCCATTAGGCAGCGCTGGGGCTGACCCAGCTGAATTAGCAGCTGCTCCATCGTTATCCCACCGGACACGCCAGCCGGGCAGGCGCTGGGGCTGGAGCTCCGAGCTCTGGGATAAAAGCCAGGCTCCGGTTTCGCCTCCCCAGGCTGGTGGGTGGGGAAGGTTTCGGCTTGCCGGGCTGTGCAGGTGCCCCATCGCCTGCAGCAGAGCCCCGACAACCTCCTGGGAGCCTCCGGAGGGAATTCGGGATGTGTTTGATTACTCCTTGCTTGCAATTGCTACTCCAGCATTCGGGCAGCCCTGGAGGGAGATCCCCTGGGGAAGTGACTGCGGGTCTTAAACCGTGTCCCGAGGGAGGGAAACGCCCCTCCTGCTCTGGTGTTTTGGAGAGGGGTGTGAGATGGGTGGAGAGAGGGATGGAGGGAAGAAGGGATAGAGGTAGATGGGGGGAATGTTGGAGAGAGAGAGGATGGGTGAGGGATGGATGGATGGATGGATGGATAACGGTGGGTGAGCAGGGAAAGAGTATAGAGAGATGGATGTGGGATGGATGGGAGCAGTGGAACTGGCCAAAGTGAATTTTCCATGCAATTCTTAGGTGAATCCACCCTGGACACAACCAGCCCCTCCGGATGGCAGGATGGTGAGGGCACCACTGAGCTCATTTTGCGTGATTTGGGGCTGCCCAGAAGGTTCCTGTGTCTCTCACCCTGAAAAATCAATCCAGCTCAGCTCCACTGCCCACAAATTACCCAGGGTCAGCTCAAGCCCAGCTGAGGATCTGGAGAGTGGTGGAGAAAGTGGCTTGGAGGCTGTGTGCTCCAGAGAGGGCTTGGCCACATGGTGAGCTTGGTGAGCTCATCCCAACAGCACCATTAAGAGCTCCACAGCCCCCAATTCCCCCCTGTTCCCACAGGCTCGATCTGATTAGGGACCCAGGGAGACCTAAAAGCCTCTGGAAAATCAAACTGCCTGAGCCAAGCCAAGCGAGGGGACAACTGGGAAACCAGAGCAAATGGGCTCTTCTCCTCCTTTTAAGTGCTTTTCTCTGTCTCTCTTTCCATCTGGGCCAGAGGGGCAGGGGAGGGGCTGGGGCTGGAGTGGAAAGGTGAGTCAGGGCAGTTGGGTGTCCCCTGACATGGGGATGCTGCAGGGACCCACTTGGGGACAAGGCCTGTACGTGCCCTCCTGCACCCCTGCAAGGTCCCAAACTGCACAGTGTGTGGAGCAGGGCTGGAAATAAACGGATTCTGCCTTTTTTTTTAATGTGCTTATATATTTGGGACCCAGCCATCAGAAAACCCCCCGAGGTCAGGATGCAAAACGTGCTTTTGTTTCAGGCAGAACCTGTTGCCTTTGCTTTCCCAGCCTTTGCTTTCCCAGCCTTTGCTGTTGCCTCGCTCACCTCAAGAGCTTGGGATTGGATTTAGGTGCTGCAAATCCCCTCAAACCCATCCAAAATAACACTAAACTGACATGCTGATCCTCACTGTGCTGCTCCCCACATCTAACAGCCTGGGGTGCCCGTGGTCTCAGCCCCAATTCCAGAGGAGCTGCTTTTGAAATCATCCAGTGGTTAAACCCTCCTCAAAATCTCCACTTTTTTTTATTGGGAGGGGGGGAAAAAAAACCCCAAAGCAAACAGCAAGGCAAGAAAAGAAACGCTGTTGTTGGCCTCCCTGGCTGCCAAGATAACCGCCCCCTCCTAACGAGCTGCTGTAATTAGGTGCTTTGAATCCCTGACGCCGGGAGAAACATCGTGTTCATCAATTCTCGGCGAGGATGTTGGGATGCTGTGTTTGAATGGGGATGTTTGGGATGCCATGGATGCTCTCACGGGACACAGGGATTTACCCATCGGTCCTGCCCTGCCAGGGAAACCCGAGCTTTGGCATTTGCCTCCTTTTTTTTACATTTTTTTGAATCATCAGCAACAAAGAAAAGAAAGGAAATGGAGTTATTTCCCAATGAGATAACAATTTTTGGAATGAAAGGGGGAAAATTATCACAGCTGGTCTATTGAGATGTTCCCCTCTGGACTGATGAGGCCACAGAGTTTCCCTCTCATGGGGCCCTTTCACCCTCCTGGTTCTCCCGTGCTGAGCCCCAACAACTTTGATAATGTTGACTTGTTATATCAGATAAAATATTATTAAAATTCTATGTTATAGCCTGAAATTAATATTTTAATAGAACGTAAAAGTCGAGGCAAAGACGAATCCAAACAGTGAAATTGAAATGAAACATTTTTATCTTGCAAGAAGGAAAGGGCTTGACGCGACTGCTTTGATTCACCCTTCCGTTACTTTTATAGGCTATTAAAATATTCATTTTAATATTATAAATATTGCATTCGATATCTAATGTGCCGTTACACTGTTTGGGGCACCAAAAAGTCAAAACAATTTGCTGGTCGTGGGTACCATGTGGTTTGCTCGGGACCTGCAGCATCTCAGGGGTGGAGTATCAGCCCATTTCTTGCTTTTCCCACCCATTTGCCTGGGAAGGAACACCCTGGGAAGAAGGAAATCCATGGGATGGCCCTGGGGATAAAGCCAGTCCCCAGATGGGCAGAGACAGGGGGAATATCGGGACACAGCCATGGATCCTCATAACAAGCCATGAACCCCGCGAGGAATCCAGCTGGACAGTTAATTACAACAAAAGGCTTTTTTTCCCCCCCCACTGCCTTAGAAATAATAATAATATAAAATTAATTTATGGCAATTACGGGATTTCTATATTTATGTCATTATCAGAACTATATAAGGAAAGGTGGATGATACAAATTTATTTCGGGCACTGCTCTGGAAGGGAGGGAATTGATATATATTTTTAATCACATTCCAGGATCAGCCATTCAGCTCCCACACGGAATTAGCTGCCGGGTCCGGGTGTGATGCTCCAGCCACTAACAAGGCAGCCACTGCTGGAGAGAGCTGCTTGCAGGCAAGGAACTTCCCTGCCTGAATCAATCCTTAGTGGAAAATAATGGGAAAACTGGAGGCTTGGAGTGAGGGTTTCGCTGTCCTGGGGCCTTCCAGAGCATTTTTGTTTTAATCCTTGCTGGTTTACAGGTGATTTATCTTTGTTGGAGGGTCCTTGGGGTCACAGCATGAAAAAACCAGCCCAGGGTGTCCCCGCAGGTGGAAACCTCAGTCCTGGCTCCTGGCTTTTGTTTTTGTGGGGTTTGGCATTCCCATGCCAATGCATCCAGAGCGGGGTTTGCACCCCAAAGAGCCCTCCCTGCCCTTCATGGTTCCATTTAACCCTCACAGTAAGATGCACAACCCCTGGAGACAAACAGGAGCCGGAGGGAGCTCAGATGTGTCTTGGTGGGCATCGTCCCTGCGAGTGCCTCAGTTTCCCCATGCCGAGGGAAAGGTGGTTCCCCCATAGAACCCTTGTCCGTGCCTGCTGCCCGCCTGCCTTGGTGGCTTGGCTCTGCCACAACCCCTCCGCAGCGGCTCCCACAGGGATTAGGGCCGGATTTGGTGATTAGCACCTCCCGGGCACTGTTATCCCAGCGATTAGTGCTGCCTCGGGATTACTGGCAGGTGAAACGCCGGCCAGGGATTACCGGGAGAAGCCGGGCTGTCCCGGCACGGCGATGCTTCTGCCCCACCTGGCACTAACGCTCCCACAACCGGGATTTATCCACATGGAAAGTGCCTCGAGCACTTGCACCCCCTAAATCCTTCTCTGTGTAGGGGCTCGAGGGGATGTTGTGATTGGGGTGGATGTGGTGCCCTTGGGAGTGCAGCCCAAGAGTGGGATGGGAGCTCACCGGTGCTGGCTGGTGTCCCCAAGCTGCCCAAGGGGACGTGAGAAACCAGACCAAATCCTGCCTGGACATCCCTCAATGTTTTTTGGGGTAATTCCTTGGGAAATCCTTCTGCTTTCCAGTGCATCATATGTCCAAAAAGCAGGAGATGTTCAGGTGGGTCCCCACAAAGAGAGATGGGACCCTGCGCTGGATTCACAATTTGACCTTCCTTGGCTCAACTCCTGCTAAAATAACAGGGTTTATCTCCAACATCTCCCCAATACAAGCACTGGCAATCCCAGCTTTGATCCTCACTTGGGAAAGAGAGATCACAGCTGCCTGCTCTCGCCCACCCCAGCCCCTCTGCCTGCCAAAGCTGGAGTCATAAATAAAATCCAGCTGGGGTAAAACTACTTATTTCTGTAACAGCTGAAAAATATCCCAGCAGGGGTGCCAAGAACCTGCCAGTGGCGCCGCAGGAACGCAGGAGGGATTGCACCCAAACATCCCTCTTTAAAAGCTCTCATCCATCAGTGGGAAAAGGATCCCATGATGGGGAAGGATGCCTCGTGGTCATGTCATCATTCCCAGTTTCCCAACCCTGGGGCCTGTTTCGGAGCGTGGAAACTGAGGCTTTGCCCCCTTGCCCTCTGGGGAGAGGCAAATCACGGCTCGGCCACCGCTTTGCTCTGTCTAATGCTTTGCCATCCCCGGGGACTCAGCCCGTGAGTCAGCCCTCCCCTTCCCAAAGCAATTGGGAGATTGGCTTATAAATCAAGGGATTTTTATGAAAACAAGCAGCGAGTGCCTGGGCGGTGGCGCGGGGCCCCTCCCGCCGCAGCCCGCCCTCTTCCACTCTTCAAAACAATTCTCAGCCCTTCCCGCAGAACTCCAGGTGATGGGTTTTGGGGCACAGCCCACCTCCCTCCTCTTCTTCACCCTGGTCCCCGTGCCATTCCTCAGCATCCTTGGCAAAGACCTCCCAGCAGCACCCAGAGATGCCGGGGGTGTGCAGGAGGTCCATCCTCCCCCCTTGGCACTGCTGGGCTGCTGCTTCATGGGGGCATCTCTAGCTTCTGTCACTGCTCAAGGTCAATCCTATTAATTGCTGTGAATTATTTTGGCATTAATGGAGATGTCTTATGCACTTCCACTGTAAATGAGGCTGCCAGGATGAACGTGCTGGCCGATATTTCCTGGGGAAGGGAGATGGGGAAATATATGGCAGCAGGGGAGGG
Organism: Scytalopus superciliaris; assembly: GCA_013400415.1. Classification (NCBI taxonomy): domain Eukaryota; kingdom Metazoa; phylum Chordata; class Aves; order Passeriformes; family Rhinocryptidae; genus Scytalopus; species Scytalopus superciliaris. The sequence continues at coordinate 169,510 of VXBX01002814.1, forward strand.
AGAGTGAAGGAACCCGAGACGGTCATGGGGTTGGTGGGGGCAAGAAAACCCACCCTTGGGTTGGAGTGGCTGAACCAGCCATGGTAGATGTTCACAGGAGCCATGTAGGGAATGGCTGTGATGGGACTTGGTTCCCAAATACTCTCACATCCCCACTGGGTGCCGTGTGGTTGAGGGGAGTGTGGCATTCCCTGTGTGTGAAAGCCAGTGCTGCTCCCCAAAAAACCAGTTCTCCTGTGGCTCCACACCAGCAAGCCAGGACAAGAGGAATCCCTTCCCAGCCGTGCTGGAAACATCTCTGGACCCTGCAGGAGACAGTCCCTGGATGGGTGGAGGTGTGCACAGGATCAGGCAGCCCACAAGGGACAGGGGTGAGGGGGGTGATTGATCCCCCATTCCCGGGGGGCACAGGGGGTCCCCAAACACCCTCAGCCATGTGTGGGGGCTTCAGCCAGGCCCTGCCCACACCCACAGTGCTGGTGACAACGCCCCGGGTGACAGCAGCAGAGGG
>VXBX01002814.1:184764-202116 GCA_013400415.1 Scytalopus superciliaris
CCCTTCCTTCTTTTCCTCCTTCCCTCCTTTCCTTTCTCCCTCCTTCCCTTCCCTTTCTCCCTTCCCTTCTGCCATTCTGCTCTTCTATCCCTACATTCTTCCATCCGTCACCTCTTCACCCTCATCCTAGAGCTATTCCCTTGCTGTCCAGCTGTTTCTGACCCACCTCTCTCCTTCCATCCATCCATGCACCCTCCACTCTCTCTGCTTATCTATCCTTATTCACCCTTTTTGCCTTGCATACCTCCATGCCCCTCCTGCCTCCCTTCTTCTTCTCCCAACACCCTCTGTGGTGCAGAGGCTTGGGCTGGGCTGTGATTCCCCCATCCTGGCACCCACCCCAGGCTGGATTAGCCCCTCTGCTGGCAGGATGAGTTTATGGCCAAGGAACGGAGGCGCCGGTCCTGTCCCCCTCCTGGCAACATATTATAGCATCATTTAAATGCATTTTGTCTGTGGAAGGAAATAGCTTCTCTGGGTGCCGGCAATCCGCTGGCGCTGAACTAATCGTGGCCATCCCATTAATCTCCATCCCAGCTCATCCCCCTCCCTTCCCCCATCTGGCACGGCCAGGGTGCTGGGCTTGCTGGTGGGGCCACCCCCAGTGTCCCCATCCCCACGGGATTTGGTGTCACAGTGACTTGTCTGAGTCGAGCAGGATGCCCAGCACGTGTTTGAGGAGGGGCTTTCCTTGTCCCCACAGCTCACAACCCGTATGGCCACCAGAGGACCCCCATGGCAGGGAGGAAGGAGCTGCTTGCTGGGGGTTTCTGCCCCGAGCTGGGGCTGGGAGCCAAATTGCAGCCAAACCCCAGCTGCTTTAGCCCTCCCAGTGCAGTGGGTGACAGTGTTGCCCCTCCCTGTCAGGGAGTGCCCACTGGGAGGGGCACAGAGGTTCTCATGTCCCACACTCAAGGGGCAGGTGGGGACATGAAGCAATTTGCACCACCCCAAGGATAGGTTTTGCCTGGGGCCATTCTGGGCATTGAGTTGGTTGGGGGTTTGTGGTTTTGTCAAATCCTTCCACAAACCCCAGAGATTTTTCAAGGATAAAGACTGGTGCTGTTTCAGTGAGTGGGTTGCACAAAGTCCCTTTTCCATCAGTCCTGCTGGTACCTCACCCAAGCAGTCCTGCTCATGTCACTCCAACTGATGGATCCTTTTCCACAAATAATCTCATGCCTTGGAAAAAAACCCTTTTCCTAGTTGTTGGGGGTGGCAGGGAGGATAGAAACCTTCGTGTTTTGCAGCAGAAAACTTTTGTGAGCTGGATGAGCAGAAACCCCCTCACTGGTGGTTATTGGTGATCAGAGGAGGCACCCATGGGTCTTTTCCTGGGCTTAGCACATCTCCTGGCTCTCTGAGAGATGGGAAAACAGATAGGGCGAGTTGGATGGGGGCACGGAGGCTGGAGCTGCTCTCCCGTGGTCGTGCTGACACAGTGGCCTCAGTGGTGCTGGCAGCATATCCCCAACATTTCCCCAGCCCAGGGGAACTTTCTACCTGGCTCTTGGACAACTTTCATCCCAGGCAGTGCAGCTGTGGATGCTGCCTGTCCCGTTTGGAGTGCTAATCCTTTTATGAGCCCTCTAAGCTGCTTAACTCCCCCGTGCCCCGCAGCAGAGAGTGCCCCAGGTGGGCTGGGGGTTCCTACATCCCCTTCAGCCTTAGGGAGTTCATCTGAGACCACCCTGTAACTCTGAGGCAACTCTCCCTGCTGGAAGAAGCCTCAGGGTCCTGGCACGCTCCAGAGCCCCTGTCGGGAAGGGGGCTGAGTCATTCCCAGGAGCCGAGAGCCGTCAGATCCGCACCTTTCCCCGCCGTCTGACACGGGTAATTTGGGCTCCGCCGCTCCAGAGCCGCTTGGGAGCGGTTGCAATCAGCGTTGGGAACAGGGGGGATGTTGGGATGCGGGGGGCTGGCGGAGAGCTGAGGGGAGTGGGGGGGCAACCCAGGCCTCCTGGGAATTTCTGGCAGCCGATGGAGAATGCGAAGACCTTGAGATGTCTTCCAGGCTCCCACAGCTGCCGGCGCGGTGTGTGCTGGTGGCCAGTTCCGCACCAGCCGCCTTCCACAGCATTTGCTTCAGCAGGAACGTTCCCATGGGAGTTCTCCGCTTGCTGGCTGTGGCACGGGGGTAGCTGGCTCCCTCTGAGGGGCTCGGGCAGCTCAGACCCTCGGGAGGGCATGGCTGCTCTGCCAGGAGTGGAGTTAGTCTTTCATTAAGGCGAAACGGTCAAACAGGGATTTCCTAAGGGCTGGCAGACCTGGGCACTGCTGGGGTTTGCACAAAGTGGCACCAGGATCATCTCCACCACTTTCCCACCAGGTTATGGACATGGCTGGAAAAAATGTGGTCTGGCCCAGCTTTGTCGCATGGGGACAGCACTGTGTGGGTGGGTGGTGGGTGACAGACTGGCTGTGACACCACCCTTAGAGGCGCCTGTGGGGACAGAGCAGATCTGGGGGCTGGGAGCTAAAAGCAGTAGGAAAGCCTCGATGATAGACACATGGTGGGATCTGCCAGCCAAAAATTAGCCTGCACCTAACTTTTGGTAATGAGCCTCTGGAGAAACTCCTCATCCTTTTCTTGGTGGGTTTGGAGGCAGGGATGAAGCCAGTTATGCTCTGATTCTGCAAGTCAGTGCCTTGGCATGGGTGCCAGGGTGGGTGACCAGCTTTGGACTCCCCAGGGACAATACAAGGTTGGATGTGGCTCCAACATACCCTGGCCCAGCCTTGGGCAGCCCCTGAGCATCTCTCCTCACTGGACACCCCATCCCACGCCAAGGGTGGGTTTGGCGAGGCTGGTGCCACCCATCAGGAGGCACAACCACGCCCAAGGTCCTGGGGAGGTCTTCTGCATTTTTGGTTTTCAGGGGAGAAACCCAGCCAGGCTCTTGCTGGCCCTGTGAGGGGTATGAGGGCTGAAGCTCCAGCTCCTTCTTGCCACAGGGCTGGACCACTCCCTGCTGGAGCTGTTCTGGAAGGGGATGCCCCACACTAACCTGCACTCTCCATCCCCTTTGCAGCCCACGCCAAGGGCCCAGCGCCCAGCCCTGAGCCCGCTGAGCCCCCCGGTGCCATCCTGCTGCCCGTGAGCTACCGCCTGTCCAACACCCGCTTGGCCTTCTTCCTCAAGGAGGTGGGAGCCAGCCCGGCGGGCAACGGCAGCGCCACTCTGCAGCGCTCCGAGCCCTTCGTCGTCTTCCAAACCAAGGAGCTGCCTGTCCTCAACGTCACCCTGGGGCCCTTCAGCACGGGGCTGGTGCTGCCCAAGGAGCACCTGCAGCCCTCCAGCACCCTGGAGGTGCCCGACCGCCTCACCGTCAACTGGAAGGTGCGCGCCTTCATCATCCAGCCCCGGCTGGTGGCCAGCCAGCCCGTGGCCCAAGTGCTCTTCTACGTAGCCGGCCGGGATTGGGATGACTTCGACGTCACGGACCGGCTGCCCTGCGTGCGGCTCCACGCCTTCCGCGACGCCCGGGAGGTCAAGAGCTCGTGCCGGCTGCGGGGCAGCCTGGCCATGTGCCTGGTGCAGGCGGAGCTGCCCCACGCCTGGTTCGGCCCCTCGGCCGTGCCGCTGGGCAGGAGGAAGAGCCCCGAGAGCCTGGAGGTGCCGGGCGAGAGCCAGCAGGCCGAGCTGTACTACACCCTGCACGCCCCCGACGGGGCCGGCCAGTGCCTTGGGGACACGGCCCCTCGGCGCGGGGCCGGGGGCGCCAGGACAGAGGGTCCCACGCAGCACCCGCTGCTGCGCATCGGCAGCGTCAGCCTCCTGCAGCCGCCCCCCGGGCAGCCCATGCAGGAGCACCGCCTGGATGGCAACGTCTTCATCCGCCTGCCCGACAAGCCCCTCAAGCCGGGCGAGGTGCTGAGCATTCTCCTCTACCTGATGTCCAACTCCACGGTGGAGCACTTCACGCTCAGGTAAAGGGGTGGGAGCTGCTCCCGCTCCAGGCGCCTCTCCGGGGGGTGGTTGTTTCATCTGGGATGTCACGGGCAAAAGGGAGAGGGTGGGGAGGGTGTGTGGTGTCTGTGGGACCTGCTGGGGGATGGACTCTGGGGAGGTGAGGGAGGCCAGGGAAGGGATCAGCTGGCATGTGGGTTTGCAGTTTTGGGGATTTGCAGTGGGAGCTTCTTAGAGGGAAGGGCTGTCCATCCACTGCACTGGCACTCTGCACTGCTGCCTTTGCACTCCCAGTGTGCCCAGTTGCACTGGGATTCTGCCAGGAGGTGTGGGTTTGTTCACAGCCACTTTGGGGACACGGTATGATATGGCCATAGCGCTGCTGTGGAGTGAGGGGAGACTCCCTGTGTCCCCACATCCTGCCCCAGAGCCAGGCAGGAGCAGAATGGGGCAGTGGGTGCTGAGCACCCCAGTATGGGGAACCCTCTCTTGCTGCATGTCCCTAAAGATGGGGATACAAGTCCTGGCCACATCTCTTCAAAGGGCATTGACAAGTGTCCCTGTGGCTTCTGGGCCAGCAGCAAGCCCCTGGCACAGGAGATGCAGAGCTCCAGGCTCTCCTGTCCTTCATCTTGGGGATGCCCAGTCCCACAGGGGCATCACTGGGGCTGGGGAATCAAATTCCTGCTGGAGGAGTGATGGGAGGAACAAAATCCTGTGAAAAAGAGGAGCGGGGGTGTGCTCAGCCCTATGGGGTTGCTGCAAGCCTGGATGATCCTTCTGCCAGCCAGGAGGGATTGAGGGAAACAATCACCTGTGCCTACAACGGGTGCCCAGGGGGATTCAGGGATGCCTGGGGGTGAGAGTCCAGTCCTGATTGTTGCTCTCTGCAGGGTGAAGGCCAAGAAAGGTGTCAACCTGCTCAGCACCAAGTCGAGGAGTGGGCAGTGGCTGGTGAGCTCGGAGCTGCTGACGGGTGGCAAACACTCCACTGCCACTGTTGATGTGTCCAGGGTAGATGGTGCTGGGCCCAGGTAAGGGATTCACCTCTGCAGGTGCTGGGAGTGAGCTGGGATTTGGTCTGGAGTGTTTTTGCCTTTTCCCCCCATGGGGTGCCAGGACGGGAAACAAGAGACACAACCAGGAATGTGAAACTGGGGGGTACTAAAGGGGGATGAGCAATTTTAGGGTCAAACCCATCTGAGGTTGAGGCAGGTCCTGCAGCGACATGGGAAATGGCTTAAGGTTGTGTGTGGCTTCTAAGCTTGGCTGGGCACTGTGCAGCTGGACAAAGGGTGGGAAAAGGTGGATTTTGTGGCCCCAGGTGGACAGGTCTGTGCCCAGGGGCTGTGAGAGGTGGCAGGTTCAGGGGGGATCTGATTCCTGGAGCTCAGGGAATGCACTCATCAGTCATCAGTACTGATTGGGAGCTGCATCCCTGGCTCTGAGCTGGGATTGCCTGGCTGTGTTGGAGGCTGGTGGGCAGGTGGGGTGGATTTTAGGGCTGAATTGTGGAGCCATGGAGGATCCCCCAGTTTGGGGTGGAAGTACTTTAATTTTTCAATGAGTTTTAATGCCATGAGAGGCAGCAGCTCTTTGCTGACTACCCTGGTGTGTTTTCTGGGAAGGAAGGGGAGCAGTTCCCAGGCAAGGTCCCATCTGAACCGTAAGGTGGGTGGGGAGCACGAACCAAGTCAGCACCTGAGATGGGCAGTTCTGCCCTGCTCAACATGAGGCCCATTCCTGGGGCTCTGGGAAAGGCTCAGCTTAGTTGAGAAGAGCCTGAGGGATATAAAGGAGAATAAACTGAAGCAGAGAGGACCCACAAAACCAAGTTGAAAACCCAAAGGCTGATCAGCCTGGAGAAGGGGAGATGTGGGACTGGCAGGACACAGCAGGCAAGGGCAGGGGATGGGCATGGGGTCAAAACCAGCAGCAGGAAAGATTCTGAAGTGCTGAAACCCCATCATTCCTAGGCTGTGATATTTCCATCAGTGTCTTTGGAAAATGAGACACAACTGTCTCCAGGAGCCAGGCTGAAGTCGGTTGATGTGCTCTGTGATGGAAATCCCCTCATATCTGTGCCCCCCACCTCAGCACTGAGCAAAGCTGGGTCCAGGCTCCTCCAGAAGGACCCTCAGCTCTGACTGCTCCAAATATGACCTCAAAAGCTGTCTGCAGGATCCCCTCCAAAGGGCTTATCTGGAGGGTGGATTTCCCTTTGCCCCACAGCATCCAAGCTGATATTGGAGTGTCCCCAAGGCCATGAGCCCCCCCATCTTCTGCACACCCCCCCCAGCATTCCTGCACAGCACATGGATACCAGAGCTGCCAGCAGCAAGATCCTCTCCCCCTTCCCCCTCTCCTGCTGCCACCGCTGCTTCAAATCAGCCTGCAAAGGTTAGAGACGGAGGAGGAATTTAAAGTGATTACAATCACCTTTTAGACAAACAACTCCATCAAATATTAACGGAATGGAGAGTATGAATGACTCAAAGCCGTGTTGCCCTCCAGGCTGTGCAAACAGAGGAGTTTGTTTTGCTGGGGCTCTGGGGGCTTTTGGCAGCACTGGCTGTGCAGGGAGGGGGTGAGAGCCCCGAGCTTTGGGGTGATAATGGGCAGTTTTGGATGTTTTGCACTCCAACAGCTGCATTCTAAATTACTCCTCCAATCTCAGCAGCCTGGCTCTTGTCTGTGCTGTGGCTGAGAGCAGATGATGCTCGTTGAAGGCAGAAGATGGAGGCTGGCCCTGTCAGGGCTCCTGAGATGCCTTTGGGCACCCCATGGTGAGGACTTCCAGCACTGGACCGCCTCTGGCATGAAGCTGCAGCTCTGCTTTGCCTCGGAACCTGGCTCTTCCTGGCTGTGTTTGATAATTCTGCCTGGGAAGAGGCAGCTAACAGTCAAATCCCCGTCTTCAGAGAAGGTGGCCTCTGGCTATTCCCCTTGCACCCAGCTACCTGCCTTGGGGGCACAGCCAGGACCCCACCAGCCCCCGTGTGGGAGCTACACTGCAAAGCCCATCATTGCTGCTAAGGAATCAGGGATCAGGAATCAGGGCTTGCCATGGCCTGGAGCAGCTCCAGCTTCTTGCTCTCCTCTTTCTCTGCTCCTTTTCACTCACTAGATATTGATCAGAGAGAAACCCAACTGTATCCTGCATCCCCAGATCGATGGGATCTTCTCAGTTGCTGCTGCACTGCGAGTTGAGAGTGGAGCCAGTCCCACCTTCCCCTTCCATAGTGATTTCACTTTTCCTCCCTTTTCCCCTGACCCAGCTCTGGGGGGCTTTTGCTTGTGGTTTGGGGGGGCTCCAGGATGCCCCTTGGGGATGCTCTATTTTTGGGGAACAATGCAGAAGTTTGACTTGGGGGTGGGATGCTGAATCCCCAGTCTTCCAAGTGGATTCTGCAGGTCGGAGGCAGAGATGGGAAGGCAGTGGATGCTGTGGCCATCAGACTGTCCAAGCCATGATGCAGAGGGGCAGCTTGTCCCCTTAGATTGGCACTTATGTGCAAGGTTTGGCAGTGCACTCCCTCCATCCCATCCTGCCTTGGGGATGCCCCAGATTCCGATCCCTTCCATTAGCTCCATGTCCTGCTGTCCTTGGCAGTGGCATTCATTTGTGTGTGCTTGATGAGCTGATGGGGCTCAGGCCAGTTATCCCCTGCTGGTTCCGTCTACCTCCCCCATCCCCATGGCTGCCCTCCCAGGCTGGGGGACAGCCCTGCCCTGAGTCTCAGCTCAGCACTGCCCCACCCGCTGTCCGTGCTTGAACCTCTTTCTCCCATGTCTCAATCTCTCCATGTGATCCAGTTGGAAGGGGCTGTAAAGTCAACACCTTGGACTGAACCTTCTATAGGGACTTATTTGCTATCCCTGAGTGCACCGGGTGTGGGACACTTGAGGTCTGACCTGTGGGAAATGAGTGTGCAGGCAAAGGGAGCAGCCCAAGGCAGTAAATTCTGCTGTGAAGATGGAATCAGGGAGACAAGGACAGCATCTGCAGCCACTCACTGTCCCCTTGCACCGCAGCCACACACTCACCCTGTGACAATATATCACCCAGCAGCCCTTGAGGACCTGATGAGTTTTTTCTCCTGCTGAGGAAAGGCAGTGAAACACATTTCTCTCTCCCTCTGGGAAGAGTCCCATGGGAACCTGCAGGCTCCCATTGGAGCAGCCCCTGGCAGAGGTGGGGATCAGGGCTGCTGGGTTTGTGAGCCAGTGTTGTGGTGACAGGCATGGGGACACCAGGGAAAGCTGTTGGGGATGCTGGGGACTGCCTGGCACTGATTGTGGGGTGTCTGTGGGATCTGGGACACCCAGCCCACAATGTCCCCTCCTGTCCCCCTGCCCAGGGATGGGGACGACTCCTCTGAGATCATGCAGCTGGATTTTGAGATGGAGAACTTCACCAGCCAGTCGGTGACGCGCCGCATCATGTGGCACATCGACTACCGGGGCCGCAACCCCCCGCCTGACCTGGAGAAGGTGGTGACAGAGCTGACGGTCATCCAGAGGGACATCAGGGCCATCGTGCCCCTGGCCATGGTGAGCAGGTTCTGTCCCTTTGCTTAGTTACATGCTTTGAGGTGTTGGGTCCCCCTGAGGGATCTCCCACCCGCCCATCTGCCCCATAGCACCTGCACATCCGTACATCCCACCCACACCCAGGTCCTTCTCTGCCCCAGGCCTGGAGTAGGAGACAGGCCATCAAGGATCTGGCCCCAGGGGTGCAGGCTGCCCTCTAACCTGATGGTCCTCTTTATGTGCCATCCCCAGGACACAGAAATCATCAACACGGCCATCCTGACGGGGCGCACGGTGGCCATTCCCGTGAAGGTCATTGCCATTGAGCTGAGCGGCGTCATCGTGGACGTCTCGGCTATGGTTGAGTGCAAGTCCAACAACGAAGACATCATCAAGGTGGGCGTGGGCAGGGGGCTCTTGTGACCCTCACAGGGGGCTGAGCTTCTTCTAGGGGTGCTGACCCCAGCAGCAGCATGGGCTGGTGGTAGTGACTGAGCTGATGTGCCACACAAGCCCAAGCATCCCAAGCATCACCCCCTTAGTGGCTTCAGTCTGTGCATGCTTCTCCCTGGGATCTGTCAGGAGAAGGACAAGACACTTTGTCACTGTCCCTGGAGAGGCCATGGGATGCTCTGGTGCTGCTCAGGCTGGCACCAGGCAGCAGCAATAACTATGGCTTATCACAGCACTGAGTGCTGATAAGGGGAAATATTGTCACCTCACAGTGTAAGCTGCAAGTTTCCATCAGTGGGTCTCTGGGTGACATTTTCTCCTGCTTTGGCTGAGGGCTGTCCCCAGTGAGGAGTGAGGATTGAGCTGGGCTGCTGGGGATGGTGGAGGGAAAAAGGGGCCTGAGGGAGAGGAGCCACATGGACTGCACAGGAGAGGTGCTGCTGAGGCCAATGCAAAAGGCTCACTGTGCAGCATCAGCGAGTGTCCCACACCGGCCCCCACCACTGAGGCAGCAGCCGGTCCTCAAATCCTCCAATTTTTCCATCACCAGACCCATTCATCCATATACATTTTTCTGTCCCTGAATGTATCCATCTACCCACCTGTCCATGTCATTCTACCACCATTTCCATCCATCCACCCCCACACATCGTTACCTTCTCCCAAACACCTCCCACCCCTCTCCCTGCGTGCACCCAGCCCTTCCTCCCTTTCCTTGTTCCTGCTGTGTTGGGCAGACACAGAGCCATGCTGGGGGTTCAGGCTCTCCCATGTCCCCCACATCATAACCCCTTTGCCCATTCTTTGCCAGCAGCTCTCCCAGGAGTGATGGGACCCACTGGGATTTGCTGTCCCTGGCTGCCCCTGGGTGTGGGTGGGTGACAACCAGTGTCACAAACTGTTTACCCAAGTTCTTGACTAAAACTCCTGATCTGTGCGATTTACAGCACCGGGTCTAATTTATGGAGGCCAGTCCTCCACAGCGTGATAAAACACTGGAGCAATAATACACTTCAGGATGGACTCCAAGACACTTAAACTGTTTAATGTGCTGCCTTTCTACTCATAAATCTATTTACACACTGTCCCCAGACCTGGGGGGAGCAGACACATGCACAGGAGCCAGGATGAATAATGCAGGGAGCAGCCCTCCGGCCCCGGCTCGCCTCCCGTTCGGAGCCCCATGCAATTTCTTCCTGAATTATTTTGTGTTTGTGTTGGAGCTTCATTTCCGAGGGAGCTCTCAGTTACCTGCTGAGATTGGGGAGTATGATTATGGTGTCAGGGCTATAAACCTGTTACATAAATCAAAGCTTACAGAGTGGGATGTGCTATCTGTTACTGTAAATAATTTAACATGAGGGAGGGCTGGAGAGCTGCTTCTCCCCACGCTGACTGTGGCTCGGTGGTGGTTGCTCTCATGTGTAACATGGAGAGAGTCTGTCCTGGACCTGGTGTGGACGTGGCTCTGCAGGTTCCAGGGCCACCTATGAAGGATGGTGGGAGAGCATGGGTGGGAGTTGTCATCCTCACCCCCTGTCTGCAGTGACACGGAGTGACAAAGGTGCCTGTGCTCAGCCCACACAGGAGGACATCATCGCTCAAGGGAGTGTAGAAATAATCCCCCTTGCGTGCCTGTGTTGTTACCTTGGGGGCTGTGTAGGTGTTGAGGGACATGCAGGGAATCGAAGGGTCACCTCCGCTGCCAGCCGTTCTCAGTGGGTGATGCTCAACCTCACCTGTGTGTGAACCTTCTTAGGAGCCCACCATCCACACCATCCACCCCTGGAGGATCCACCAGGAGCAAGCCAGCTCAGTGGGAATTCTGGTCATCCACACGTACCACCAGGACCCTTGGACAGGGTGCCAACAGCCGTGGTGGCTCTTCCCCACTCCCGAGGACCTTGGAGAACGTGTGTCCCCTTGAGGCCGTGCCAAGCAGGGAGCTCCTGGCCCCAGAAGCAGAGCCAGTGGTGCTTTGGCTCGGAGCCCAGGCAGACCTCAGCCTCTCGCCTCCCAATGCCGTGCTGCAAATCTGGGAAGTTTCTCTGAACAAGTGTGGGCTTCATTTGAAAGCTAATCTGCAGTCACTCCATCATCAGGACAGGCCTGATGTGCGGGGATTTTTTTGCTGTCGTGGTTTCAACCCCCTCGGTTGCGGAGCAAGTGGTCCCCAGAAGCAGATGCTGGGGGGTTTATTAGCCAAGGTAGTGCAAGCAGCAGCCCATCGTGTTTATTGTGATAAATGGCACAATATCCAGAGCATCCTTTGCTGGAGGATTCACCCGGGAGCTCATCTTTATTCAGACGCCGCCTCGCCAGAGATGAGATTGTCTTTTCAGACTTGCTGAGCTGGTATCTCTGATAGGAAGACAAGGACTAAACCCTCCTGCACTTCACTTCCCTCCCATGCCCAGGGATGTCCTGAGGAATCCAGGTCCAGGGTTCTGCCTCCTCCACCAGCCTCAGGGAACCACTGGCACCTTGTGGTGGGCTCCTGCAACCGAAACATGGGCTGTTGTAGAAATCAAGCCGTGCTGTGGGCTCAGAAATGCAAAGTTCCTGCAGCTGGTTGACCACAGGTGCTCAAAGAATATGTTGGGAGAGACAGGGGTGCTGCCACTTCTGCTGCCAGCATGGCCTCAACCCCTTATCAGCCATCAGAGAATCCATGTGGGAGAGCAGCTGGTTGGAAATCAGCCCTTCTGTGCTGTTGAGATGCTCAGTGCATTCAAGAGCTGCTGGCTGAGCAAACGAGTTCTGTTTTTCCCCAGCATCAAACAGCTTAGATGCAATCCCTGATGGTGTAGGGAGGGGACAGGGGGTCAAGGCCGGGCCATGGGGCCACTACAGATGAGAGGTTGGAGTCCCCTTCGTCTGGTTGTCTTCTGCCCCTGTTGCTGGGAAGGAGCTGTTGACTGGTGACCTGAAGTGAAACACCGGGTGGTGCTGCCATGGTGTCCTCTGTCCTTAATTGGCTCAGTGGGTCAGTAATGAGTGACCCCCCGCACGATATATTTGTTTTATAGTGAATTTAACTAATGGCATTTGCATAAATGGGAATTAAAAGAGAAAGAGTGAGAAGATGAACATGAGGATTCAGATGGACGCCTGTGGGGTGAGCAGGAGGGACAGGGACAGGGCACTGGTGGGTATGGGCATGTGGCTGGTCTGTGCTCGCTGCCTGTGCCCTCTGGTGGAGGAGATCTTGGGGTAAATGTCCAGGCTGAGGAATTTGTGACCTGGGTTCCTCTAGGTGTGGAAAAAGGTACAAATTCAGCACGGAGGCACCAAGTGGAGTGGGAGTGGGTGAGGGCTGGCAGGAGAACCTGGGTCAGGAGACACTTTGCATCATGGACACGGTGTGTGTAATTCTGTGCCTCTGAGCAGGGATCTCGGGGAGGAGAGAGTGCCCCTGCTCCTGGGGCCACCTGTAACTGGATACATGCCAGGTGAAATTCTGCTCCTCCAGCACTTCCCACCCTCCTGCCGGGACCTCTGCTGTGTCTGTGGGACCATTGCAACCTCCCCCCTCCCTTCTCCCCCAGGTTTCCAGCAGCTGCGACTACGTCTTCGTCAGCGGGAAGGAGTCGCGGGGCTCCATGAGCGCCCGGGTCACCTTCACCTACGAGCACCTCTCGGCCCCGCTGGAGATGACAGTGTGGGTGCCCAAACTGCCGCTGCACATCGAGCTCTCTGACGCCCGGCTGAGCCAAGTGAAGGGCTGGAGGGTGCCCATCCTGCCAGACAGGAGGTGGGTGCTGCGGAGCCACCGTGGGTGGGGTCTGTCCAGCCTGGAGAAGGCAAGGTGGAGGTGCTGGTAGTGGGGTAATTAATTGCCTTGTTCAGCTGCTTGATGAGGAGGTTTTAAAGCTGATGGAGCCAGAGTTATCTCAAGGGTCCTCAGTGGAAAGGTGAGAGCTCGTGGACACAGTTTGCATGTTCGTATGGAAGGAAGAAAATTCCACAGTGGCTGGTCAGGTGCTGGAGCTGGTGGGGAATGTCCCTCCTTGGCATTGGTCAAAACTTCCCTGGATGAAAGTGGGAACAGCCAAGCTCCAAAGTTAGCCCTTCTTTGAGCTCTAGAGGCCTCCAGGTGTCCATCCCTACCAGAGATACCTTCTCAGCTGTTTATGGGGCAGAGATGCTGGTGAGGCTAAAGCCTTTGAGTATCTCATGGACAACAGGAGCCACCTTTCCTTTGGTGCCATTGCATTTTTCCCTGCTTTGGCCACCCCTCTCCTTTCCTGGGGTGGGGCTGAAGAGCTGTGGCAGTGGGGAGCTTGGCAGCACTGCCCACCCACTGCGCCATCCCACAGGTCGGTGCGGGACAGCGAGCACGAGGAGGATGAGGAGGAGCGGAAGCAGAGCCGGGGCTGTGCCCTGCAGTACCAGCATTCCACGCTGCAGGTCTTCACCCAGTTCCACACCATGGCGGCCGAGGGCACGGAGCAGGTGGTCACCATGCTGGGGCCCGACTGGCTGGTGGAGGTCACTGACCTGGTCAGCGACTTCATGCGCGTGGACGACCCACGGGTGGCCCACATGGTGGACAGTGTCACGCTGGCTGGGAGGGAGCCGGGCACCACGCTCTTCAAGGTACCCCCGGCCACCTTCCCCCCACTCTGCCAGCTTGGCTGGGGGTGGCAGGTGGTGATGGGCACCCTCGTCCCCTGCAGGTGGTGTCCCCACTCGTGGAGGCGGTGCTGGGCGAGACGCTGGTGACGGTGGCAGAGGAGAAGGTCAGCATCACGGACCTGAAGGCCCAGGTGGTCTCCAGCCTGTCGCTGTCCCTCCACCCCAGCCCTGGCAACAGCCACACCATCATCGCCCGGACATCCGTGCAGCAGACCCTCAGCTTCTTCAAGCAGGTGAGGCCAGGGGGGTGCATTCAGGCTTGGGGGGGTCTGGTGGGGAGCTTGGGGTGGGGTGAGGGTTCCACCTGCAACCCCCTCCTTCCAAATCATGCCCTCACTCATCTCAGGCCCCCACAGCACGTGCTGTCCTTCTGACACCTGGTGACCCCAAATAACCCCATAAAACATGGCACAGACTGGTCCAACCCTGCCCCAGCCTGGGGAAACCATGGGGGACAAAGGGAAAGGGATGAAATCCTACACAGTTCCTAGCACAGCTCTGGTAGCCCCATCTGGTACCTCTGGGACTGGGATTTGGGGTGGCCCTGGCATGCATGGAGAACATGGAAGGGAGAACAGGCTAAAGAGAAAAACAAGAGTTGGAAGTGATAGGATGGAAAATGGAGGGCTAAAGGGTGTATGGGATGGAAAGAAGGATGCAAAAGAGGAGAGATGGGTGAAGGTGGGTGCAGGTGGGACTGGCATCCTGCTGGGCAACCGGTGCCTGTGTTGGTCCCGCAGGAAGCGCTCCTGAGCCTGTGGATTTCCTACAGCGACGGCACCACGGCCCCCCTCTCCCTCTACGACCCCAAGGACTACAACCTGGTGGTGAGCAGCCTGGATGAGAAGGTGGTGTCGGTGACCCAGGACCGGGCGTTCCCCTTGGTGGTGGCGGAGAGTGAGGGCGCGGGGGAGCTGCTGCGGGCAGAGCTGGTCATCTGCGAGAGCTGCCAGAAGACCAAGCGCAAGAGCGTCCTCTTCACAGCCTTGGCCACCGTGCGGGTCCACTTTGGGTCCGAGGAGGACCCGACCTATGACTATGACCATGTGCCCAGCAAGCCAGGGCTGGGGGAGACGGGGGCCAGTACCACCCTGCGGGCAGAGGTGGAGAGGAAAGCGGACCCAAGCGAGGACAGTAGGATGTCCAGTGCATCTCATCCCACTGAGGACTTCCCCACCATACCCACCGGCTTTGTTCAGGTGACCCGGGGGCTGACGGACCTGGAAATAGGCATGTACGCCCTCCTGGGTGTCTTCTGCCTGGCCATCTTGGTCTTCCTCATCAACTGCATTGTCTTTGTGCTGAAATACCGGCACAAACGCATCCCGCCTGAAGGCCAGACCAACATGGACCATTCCCACCACTGGGTCTTCTTGGGCAACGGGCAGCCCTTGCGGGCACACAATGACCTCTCCCCACAGCCCGAGAGCCCAGGGAACCCCCTGGAAAATGTGCAGACCTGCTGCCATGGGGACCACCACAGCAGCGGGAGCTCTCAGACCAGCGTGCAGAGCCAGGTCCATGGCCGAGGGGACGGTTCCTCAGGGGGCTCCACACGGGACCAGAGCGAGGACCCGCTCAACTCACCCACCTCCAAACGGAAGCGGGTGAAGTTCACCACCTTTGCCACAATGCCCTCTGACGAGCTGGCCTACAACTCCATCCCCATCGCCGATGAGGAGGACTTGGAGTGGGTCTGCCAGGACATGGGGCTGCAAGACCCCGAAGAGCTTCACAACTACATCCGCAGAATCAAAGAGATCGCTTAACGCAGGGGCAGAGGGGATGGGGCGGGAGGGAGGGGGCTGCCACGCTGTGCCACGCCATGCCACGCCGTGCCATGCCACGCCACGCCACGCACCACGCCAGCCGCTTCCCTGGGGCCGGAGACCCACATTTGGCTCTCTGGCGCGTTCCCTCTTCCGCACATCTCACATCCCCCCGGGGGCCTTTTGCTTTTCTTGCCCTTTCCCAACTGGCTTTCCCAGGGGAGGCAGCGGCACACACGTGGCCCCCCGGCCTGCTGGGCTGTGGTGAGGGGGCAGCGAGGGAGGCGAGCAGAGGGCAGCAATGGATGGGGTCCGGACCTCGGGGCGTGCGCGTGTCCTGAGGCGAACGGGCAGGATGGTGCTGCGGGGTGGAAGAGGGGAGATGTCCTGCTCCCCCCTGGGAGCCCAGCAGAGAGGTGGCAGGCAGGGGTTCCTGAAGGGCATCCCTGCCTTTGCTGCACTCAGTTGCACAATTTTGGAGGTGAGTGCCAGTTCAGGGATTTGCCACCCCATGGTTGTTGGGGTGCTTGGAGGGGTCTCCTCCCACCCAGAGCTCACTGGCCCACGCTGTGGGTGGTGTTGGGTGAGGCGGGAGGGGAGGGAGGGTGGCTGCTGGGGGGCTGGAGCCCAATGGCCACAGGTGTGGGGCACCACTGTCCCTACTGCCTGCAGTGTCCCAGCCCCAAATGCCAGGCTTGTCCCACTCCCCTGCTGCCTGGGCAAGGAGCCGTTTGGGGGTGGCCAACAAGTTTGCTGCCCATGAGCCTGCCTGCCCCTCTGTTCCCAGTGGTGGGGCCAGTGCTGGACCCCCCAGCCCAACAGCCCTGCTGGGACCTCCAGGACAAGCCACTGATTTCCTCCCCCTCAGTGCTGGAATATGGCTCCGGGACTGGAAGGGGCCAGGGCTGGGTGGGGACGCCCCCAACCCGACCTGGCCTGAATCCCCCAGTGCCAGCCCAGCGGGGATGCCGGAGCCAGGCTCAGCCTCTGTGGTGCCTTCTGACTGCCATAACCCGATGCCTCCCTGGTCACCCCGCGCTGGCAGCAGCTCCCAGCCCCTCTGGCTCACCTGAGAAGCCCCCCCAGCCCAGGGCCACCCCATCTCCCAGCTCAGAGCATCCTCAGTCAGGTCACCCCTGTGGGGACACCCAGAGACCAGGGCTGTGGGGCTGGGGGTCCCAGGCTGTGCAGTTGTCCCATGGGCACCCATGTGTGGGGACAGGGACCCCCCAACATCACCCGGTGGAGGGGGGAGGTGGAGGCTGGCAGCGGATTATTCTGGATCAGAAGTTACCCACCACTGTGTCTCTTTTTTTTTCTTTTTCTTTTCTTTTTTTTCTTAAATAAAAGACCAGAAAAGAAAAAAATGAAACAAAAAGCCTAAAAATGAAACGAAGAGCCTAAACTAAGCAACATTGCAGCACTGTGATGGGCCCTGGCTCTGCTGTGGTGCCACAGGTGGGGGCTTCCAGTGCTTTGGGGGTCAGCCCTGGTGGGTGTGGGATCTGCTGGACACACACACATTTCCAGGGTGCTGGGGGTTTGGCTCAGCTTTGAGCCCTAACTAAGCTCTGAGCATTTTGGGGTCAAAGCTGTGGATCTGGGGCTCCCCCATCCAAAATCCTCCCCTCCTGGGCAGCCTGATGAAAGAGGGGTGGGCAGCCCCATCCCTGCTGCCCCCGTGCCTCTGTTTCCCTGTCAGTGAGCAGGAGACCAGGGTGGTGTGTGGTGTTTCAAAAGCCTCTTTAAAGAGTTCATCAATTTTGGGCTATGAAAATTTCTCCCCTGAGTGGCCTTAAAACTTACCTGATAGCTCTGTGCTGATTTTATGTGTACATATATATACATATGTATGTGTGGGGGAATTGAGATGTGCTCAGAGGCCAGGAGGGTGATGCCATTAGTTGGTTTTACTGTGCCCCGTTATCTGAAGGACCCAGGTCTGGCTGAACGAGCTGCTGAGCTGATAGTGGCTCTGAGCAGTAAAATTAACACAGCCGCCTTCCCTGCTTGGAACTGCCAAACCTCCTTGTTCAATTAACATATATG
>VXBX01002815.1:0-32640 GCA_013400415.1 Scytalopus superciliaris
GCCAAAGCATCAGCTTCCTGGGGCGGGGGAGACACAGATTGTATTTCTTTATCATCTGTTGAAGTTTCACTTCTGTGTCTTTTATCTTATGAAACTGCTATATGTAATAGCTACAGGTGAAACAGCCTTTCCATTCAAACATCTTAAATGTATTGTCATATTTTCTGTGCAGGAAATGGATCTGCAAGTTCTCTCTTTGGAATGCCTTATATTTTGTTTCCTTTTTTCTCTCTTTCTAAAACATTTCTCAAGATTTGTAGGTGTGAAAATATCTCATGCACTTAAGAGCATCAGAAAAGTGACCATTTGTCACTAAATTTCCAATGGAATTGACTTGCAGGCTTTTTGCTTCAGAGACATTAATCAGTGACTTTCCTTTCTGGAACATGTTCTTATTTTTTTCTATGTACCTTCAAGGTTCATGGATATTATTAATAATAAATCTACAACATATGGCATATGAGGAAATTCATGGTTGCAAATGCAAATCACTGCTGTACTGAGAAATGGAATATTTACTTGATTACTCATCTGCTTTCTTACTTTGCATTACATGAAATCATGTCTAAATAATATAGATCTATTAAGTGTCTATCAAAAGATGATGGTTTAATATTATTATAAATACATATATTCTTCAAAGTTGGTATGCAGATTTTATGTGGAATGGGTATGGATTACAGCAGGATGTATAGGACTCGCACAGCCCAGAGAGGTTCAATGTCTGCCTGCACCAGAGTGTATCTACCTGCTCCTTTTTCTTTTCTGAGGCAGTAATGAACTCAATTGAACATAGTCAAATATCTTGAACATTACAAGCCTGGGACATAAGATTATTTTTCAAAAGCTGAAGCTCTGGGTTTATTCCTTTTTAGACTGATGAGAAATTTCAAGCTGTATTTCCCACATCCTGGGTGAGCAATTATCCATTTGTTATGAAGTAAATGAATTTACAACCACCAATCTGAATTTTAGGACTTACAGTTCAAAACCAATTCATTCCGGTGAAACAGAGCTACTGCCTGCAGGACTCACCTGCTCAAATGGAGCTGGGGATTCAGGTTCAATCCTGTTCTGAGTATTTAATCTTGCCTATTTACTTACAGTGCTTTCCCTAGAAAGCAGGATCCCCACTCCCACTTGAAGCTCCTTGGCTCTTTTACCAGCTGCATTCACCATGGTACTGTAAGACACTAATTTCTCCAGCGTTGTGTTCAATATAATCCATAATTCAACAAATATCTGACATCTGTTCATAGGAGATCTGTCCGACATTCTATGTGGAAAAGAGAAATACTTTTTGAGTGGGAAATAAACAGTGATACTCACTGATTGCACTTGGAGCTGCAGGTCATTTTTCTCCTTCAGTAAAGAAACCATTTTCTCCTCCAGCTCCTTCCGCTTTGCCTCAGACTTTGCAAGCTCCTCTTTGGTTTTCTCAAACTCCCCCTTCATATTGGCCATCTCCTTCTCAGACTCTGCACTCTTCAGCAAGGGCTTGATCTTGAAGAACAGCTTCATCCAGGGCCAGTGCTTGACATTCATGAATGAACGAATGTTGTACTGGATGCAGAAGATGGACTCTCTGGAGCACAATTCAAACGTACAATGAATATTTTCAGTCTGAAGACTGCCAACGCTTTCCCACAAGCACAGTGACTTTAAATGTAGAAGTGGAATGTGTACCTCCTCTCCACCATTCTCTGGTATTCCACTCTCATCAGGAAGCCCCTGCACAAGGCCTGTGTGCGGGTGATGAGCTGTGCCAGCTTCTCATCCCTCATCTCCTCCAGCAGCCCCAGCAGCCCAGCTTTGAAGAACACCTTAGAGAGGGAATGTTGCAGCACATCACTGTGAGGTAGAGCAAAGCACAGGCACAGAGCGAGGGAAGGAAAGGGGGGTTTGTACCTTGGTGTGTCCAAATTTGTACTGGGTGTGGTCCACATCGATTGACCCAAGGAGCTTCTCAGAAGCCTTCTTGCTGTCAATGAACTGTCCCTCTGGGATGGCACTGGCATTAAGCACCTTGTATCTGTGGAATTAGAAGAAATATGAAAGAAGATAATGTCAAGTCATAAGGTTATACTGTTTATTGAAACCAACAGCAGTGTTTGCAACAGAATCGGACTGAGTTAAGTTGGAATCTTGTTTAGAGACATCCTTATCATGAAGTTTTAACCTGGTAAGAAAATCAAAGAAACTTTTCCTGTCTTTGGGTAATCAGTCAAGATGAAAAGAGGACACTGATCTCCAGTGAGTTCAATTTGTATCTTTTTTACTTAAACTGTGCTGTAGAAAATAGCTCAAGAGGAACATTGCCACCATGTGTATAGGAGAAAAGCCTCCTGTGCTGAAACTTGCAGCTGATAAAATGGCCCAAGAACTCAGAAAGAGTTTGTCACTTTTACCTGAGAAATGTTGCAACCACATCCCAAACTGCATTTATTCATCTTGTAGCTTGTGTAGCTCTGTGCTTCTGTACTCAGAGGTGCCAACAAAGCTCAGTTGTGTGATGGACAACAGTTGGTGAGGACACCTGATACTCTTAGTTTCACAGCTTTTACCTCTGTTTGAAGTCAGCATAGAGGACTCTGCTGGGGAATCCCTTCCTGCAAATCCTGATCCCTTCCAACACGCCGTTACAGCGCAGCTGGTGCAGCACCAGCTCATGCTCCATGGCACCTGAGCAATGCAGAGCACAAATGAATGGCACAGAGTCCAGTGCAGAGGGGAATGGATGTGTCAGAGCAAAATCCCTTCCTACTTGAGCATCTTACTTACCTGGTGTTTTAGTCTCATTGGGGATGATACACCGCACAAAATGGGGGTGAGTGCTTCGCAGATTGGTCATCAGCTTGTTCAGGTTCTCCTGTGGATTCATGACTTAGTGAGTATGTATAAGAAATGTGGAAAAAATAACCCTTTGCATTGTTTGAACTTAGCATAAAAGGCCCATCCATGGAGATGCACTGGGATGAAAATTATAAGCTGAGAATTTCTCAGTCAATAGCTCTGTCCCCTCTGATTCTGAACATAAACATCACTTTGTAGCATAAGAAAAAAGTTACCATCAACCCAAGGAAGGATACAAAGTGGGAAGTTTTTATAAGAAACTATATGTTTACAGTAAGTTTAGGTTTTTACAGAGCTATTTTTAATTCTGTAAGATTTTGATTTTTATTTTTAATGATGGTCTAAAAATAAATAATTTCTATTTGGAATCTTTTTTTGTTGGTTGGAGGTTGGGGTTTTTTTTTGCTTTTTTACTGTGCCTGATCAAGTTAAAAATGCAGAATAATTCCTTGCATAAATGAAAAGATAAGGTGTTTACATACCCGGAAAAGAGCTGAGACAGTCTGGAAAGAAGAACCCTTCTTCTTGGCACCCTTCTTGCCACCACCACCACCTCCACTACTGGTCTCTGAAGTGAAGATAATGAAACATCCGTTGCTTTGGGACTCTGTCGTTGTGCATCAAAGAGAGGATATTTCAGAGAACTGACCTGCCTCGCCTCCAGCAGAGGCAAAGAGCAAGGCCAGGGTCTTCACAGATGATTTCTGGTACAGCCCAATGACAGTTTCATTCAGGGGGTCCTTGTTCTTCTCCAGCCACCCAGAGATGTTGTAGTCCACTGTGCCAGCGTAGTGCACCAGGGAGAAGTGGGCCTCAGCCTTGCCTTTGCCAGGCTTGGGCTTCTGGAAGTTGTTGGACTTGCCCAGGTGCTGGTCATAGAGCTTGTTCTTGAAAGAGGTGTCAGTTGCCTTGGGGAACATGCACTCCTCTTCCAGGATGGAGAAGATGCCCATGGGCTGGGGGAAGCAGCAAAAAATAGCAGTGATAACATACAGATCTGCAGTGAGACACTGCAACTGAGAAACTGATGGAATTTTTGAATCAAAAATGGATCGAATCTTTTTTGATTTCTGCATTCATGGTTACAGAGAAAATGTGAATTTGTGCCTGACATTAATACATTTCTTGACTGGTAGTGTCACAATAATCACACAACATTTTTTAAGTAATTTTGAAACTGATAAATTGAAAGATAATTTCTTTTTTACATTAATGCTTTCACAAAATAATTTTTATAGTTGAAGGTGTCCTATTAAAATTGACCTTAGTGCAACAGATCAACAGATCTTTCAACTAATTCCCGAAATCTTATTTTTAATGACACATCTCTGTCTTTCTGTTCCTGTAAGAGGATGTTACAGAAAACAGTGTCTGCTCATAGTGATATTTCTGATCCCTGTTTATTCAGTACTTATTTTCTATACGCACTGATGAGTTTTCTTAGGAATTACGTTTCAAGAATCATTGTATTAATATGATTAATATTATTAATAATAATATTGAAATTGTGTCTAAATTCCTGAAAAGACATCTTTCATCTTTCTAGTCTAGAAAACACACCTACAGAAAATCCTTGTCATCCAATTAACTGTGATCGTATTAATTCTTCTATTGCCGTACAAGAAAAACTACAGTTATTTTTTTTTAAATGCACAGGCTTGTAATTAATGGATAATTTAAAGGTACTTCATCTGTAATCTAATCACAGAAGTCCTTAGAGCTTACTTTCTGAATACATACAATATTTGAAATTAATAGGTATTGTACAAAAGCCAGAAATGTAAATGGCTAATAATAGATAGGTTTGTGAAGCAGTAAAGCAAGAAAAAGTAAAGCCAAAGAAAAATTCTGAAATTCTGTCGCAAGGAAGATAATAAAATCTTAAATGTAATCAAAATACCTTCTCGATGAGCTCAATGCAGGCGGCCAGGTCCATCCCAAAGTCAATGAACTCCCACTCAATTCCCTCCTTTTTGTACTCCTCCTGCTCCAGCACGAACATGTGGTGGTTGAAGAACTGTTGCAGCTTCTCATTGGTGAAGTTGATACACAGCTGCTCCAGGCTGTTGAACTGCACAAAGACAATGCAAAGACAAGACCTACTCATTCTCCCAGATGAAGAGCTGCCTCTATAGCTTTATTCTTCATACTCAGAATCCCATCTCAAAAACCATGCAGGGATGCCCAATTAACACAAATAAATTTTTTAATGTTAAAACATCAAATTAACTATTTTTAAAAAAGTTTTTGATTTGGTTGGTGGGTGGTTTTTTTGTTTGGTTTTTGTGGTTTTTTTGTTTTGTTGTTTTGGGTTTTTTTGTTTGTTTTGTTGGGTTTTTTGTTTGTTTGTGTTTTTTTTTGTTTGGGGTCTTTTTTATTTTCTACTTGGATGATATTTAAATATATGGCTTTTTTTTAAATCCAATTCCAAATTATTTGGTAGTCTTATACTTATCAAGACACTTTTTATGTCATTCTTTTTTCTCACATTATGTGAATTTTCCCATTGCCCTTACAAAAAGAATTAGACATTGTCAGTGTTTGCAATTCCTGGCTTGGACCTGGATACATTCCACAAATATCTATAGAACTTCACAGTTTGAACTAAAGCAGCTGATGCACCTTTCCTGTTGAAATCACCTTTTGGCTCTTAAGAAGCAAAGTATGTATTACTTTCTTTTTCTAAAACCTTGGCACACTTTTGTGTGAGACCTAAATCTACCTTTTTCTTCCTACACTTTGTAATATTGTATCTTGGGTATTTAGTTGCTATTTGTCAGTGGATTTTTTTTAATATTAAGTTCACATTATTGAAAAACTGCAACCTTTGTGCTAATTATATAAAAGGCAAATGCTTCTTCCTTGTGTATCACATAAAGCTATTACATGAAGATCCATTGAATTTCATGGATTGTGCTGGAGAAAAAGCAGTGTCATATAAAAGGATGGAAAACATTTCCAGAAAATAACAAATTTTCCAAAAAATGCAATAATAATTTGAAATTGCAATGGAATGGAATGTTTAAAAAAACTCCCCACCATAAATTGCCAGTTTCAGTTGATGCCTACTTTTCTTTTCAAGATTATACTGTGATTTCTGTGGTACTTGCATCAAAGATCTCAAAGCCAGCAATGTCCAGGACACCAATGAAGTACTGCCTGGGCTGCTTCGTATCCAGCTGTTGGTTGATTCGAACAACCATCCACAGGAACATTTTCTCATAGACAGCCTTTGCCAGGGCACCCACTGAATTGTACACCTAAAACAAAGAAGAATAGAGGAGAAGGAAAATAGTACACAAACTAAGAGAGTAACTCAAGACAGAGTTCCCAGTCTGATTGTTACCTGCTGCACAGTTTGGCCCTTGGTCACATATTCATTCCCCACCTTGACTCGGGGGTAGCAGAGGGCCTTGAGCAGGTCTGCTGAGTTCAGACCCATCAGGTAGGCAGCCTTGTCAGCAACTGAACACAGACAGAGGGAGGAAGTGGCAGAGGAGAAGTGATAATTGAAAGTGGATGTCCTGTAAGATGTAGCTGTATGATTCAGCACTGAAATGTTGTGATATTTTAAAGAGAAATTTACAATATTCTGGAAGCTGAGATTTATGTCTTTGTGAAAGTAAATTGGAGCAAAAATACCTCAACACTGACTGTCAGCTATATTTCTGTTATGGCGAGTTCTAGATTTTGTTAATACCTTCAGTACCATCAGGCTCTGCCTGCTCCTCACGCTGCTTCTGCTTGAACTTGAGGTTTCCATAGTGCATGACAGCCCCTGTCAGCTTGTAGATGGCTGTTCTCTCATCAGCAGTGAAACCCAGGATGTCAATGGCACTCTGGCAAGAGAATCAGACAAATATACCTCTGGCCCATTAGAAGGAACTTTCACCACACCATTATGCTCTGTATACTCACATCTGTAGCCATCAACTCCTCCTGGTCATTAATGCTGGCAACAGTGATCTCCCCTTGACTCACAAACTGGTAGTCATATGGGTTGGTGGTGATGAGGAGCATGTCTGAAAGGAGGAATAGGACATACCTGGGTATGAGAATGAAGGTAAATGTTAAACACATTCCAATTCCATCAAACACTTTATAGGACTGCTTACCAATTAGCTCCGGCTTCTTGTTGGACATGATCTGATAAAAGATGTGGTAGCTTCTTTCTGCCTTGAGCTGGAAAGTGACTCTGGACTTCTCCAGCAGATCTGGCAAGGATGGCAGGACAGAGTTAGGCCTGAAAGGAACACTAAGATGGAAAGGGAGGAAGGAAGTGGATCAGGTCAGGAGGTCTCTTACATGTTTCAATGTCAGCAGAAGCCAGTTTGCCTGTGGCCCCAAAGTGAATTCGAATGAATTTGCCCTTTAGAGGGGAAGGAAAAAAAGGTGTTTTGAAATTTCATGAAGACATTCTTCACAGGAGACAGGCTTCAAACTTAGAAGTTGTTTTGATTTTATTTTTTCTTTAAAAAAGCTAAACAGGACAAAAACAAATTCAGGAATCTCTATATACTAGCAATACTAGTGCAAAGATGTGAGATTTATTTTCCACTATTATTTAATATCTGTATTTTAACTCTGAATTCACAGGAATGAGAAAACTACAAAGAAAGCTGTTTATTGGGTTGCAACTATTAGCCTTTTATTTATGTTGCAATTCAAATAGTTGGATATAGTGAAAGCCATTTTTAATCAGAGAGCATGCTGTGAAGGTGGATTTTGGTGGCCTAAATGTTAAATGAGCCTTTTTGGTCTTATGGAGAACAAATCAGATGTTACTTTCTGAGTTATGGGAATAGATATAGATATTTAAACAGATTTAAATTATTAACGTTGTGTGCTATATTGTACTTCTAAAGATGTATTATTAATTAGTCTGGTTAATTTCTAGTTGGCAAAAATCAGAAGGAAATGCTATTTCATCTGACTGTGACACTTCAGAAGTGACAGCACCTGTTCTAACATCCTTCTCCCCTTGTAAAGGACAACTATTCGGATCAAAAACTCACAAAGCGTGAGGAGTTGTCGTTCCTCACGGTCTTGGCGTTTCCAAAGGCCTCCAGCAGTGGGTTGGCACTGATGATTTGATCCTCAAGCGTTCCCTGTGGGGGGGAAATTATTCAGTGACTGTGTTGAGCTGAGAGGGCAACGACAGGCCAAGTGTTCAGTCTGTTCCTCTTCACTCACCTGCATTTTGCCCGATGTCTGCTGCTCATCCTTCTTCTTGTCCCCGCTGGCTGCAATTGTTGCAAAGTACTGGATGACACGCTTTGTGTTCACAGTCTTACCAGCACCGGATTCTCCGCTGTCAGAGCAGGGAGAGAAGCAGAGAGCATGTGGTCAGGCAGGAGGTGCCTGGCCCTGGGCAGCCCTGCAGGGACCCGAGCAGGGGGTGTACGTACGTGATCAGGATCGACTGGTTCTCACGATCTGTGGAAGAGGCAGAAATACAGTACTTAAAACTCAAAAACAACAAAGAAGGAATGAGACATAGTCAGGTAAGTTAATTGTGTTGTCTCATGTGAGCTTGACTTGAACAAAGAAACAAACATCCAAAACACATCACTGTGTGCAGAGGTCTCTTTCCTTTAAAACAGTAGAAACAATGCTATGAAGACAGCAAACCCCACAACAGATGTGTGCGTCAGAACCATGCGAGCTTTGGAAAAGTCTCTTCATGTTGCTGAGACAGAGTATCCCTTCAGAGAATTTAATAGTCCAATCCATCTGAGACAGAGCCACTCACCAGTCAGCATGAACTGATAGGCATTGTCAGAGATGGAGAAGATGTGTGGAGGGGCCTCCTGGCGCTTCTTGCCTCGGTAGGCCAACACCACCTCGGGGTTGTACACGGGCAGCCACTTGTAGGGGTTGACAGTGACACAGAAGAGACCCGAGTAGGTCTGCAAGGAAGGGAGACAGCACATTGGCTTCCCCTGGGCCTGGCAGAGCAGCTCCTCCAGCTGCCCAAAGGAAGCTGCTGCTGCCACTTACGTAGATCATCCAGGCTGCGTAACGCTCTTTGAGGTTGTACAGCACAGCGGGCTCGTGGAGGTGGGTCATCATGGCCATGTCCTCGATTTTGTCATACTTGGGAGGGTTCATGGAGAAGATTTGATCTTCCTTCACGGTCAGGGTCTGTCAGGGGCAGGAAGGTAAATGCGTGTCAGTTCAGAACCAGAGTGAGAATTGCAGTGGGAGTTGCATTTTACCCACCTCTCCCCCTTCAGTCTTGACAGTGATCTTCCCTGATTCCCTGCTCTGGACTGTGCCTTTCACAAAGGATTCCTTTGCATGTACCACAAAGACGGATGACTTGGCATCAAAAGGCTTGTTCTGGGCCTCGATTCTCTCCTTCTCTGACTTTCGGAGGTAAGGAGCTGCCTCCCCAAAAATGGCCATCTCGGCATCTGAAGACATGGCTGCACTTTGTTGAAATCTTCTCAGCAAAGAAGACTCTGGAAGAGCAGATATGTTACCCAAATGAGTCAACAGTTGCCACATGGTTTATTGATAGACTCTAACAGTGGAATAGGATGTGTGATTTGGGGAGAATCTCAGGCAGTTCTTCAGTTCACCTTCCTGTGCAATCAGGGCAAATATTGGATCCAGGTTCCAAGTGCTTTTTCCAGTGCAGTTTTCTTTATGTTCCAGAACTGATATTTTACTGTCCCTCTGAATCCCAGTTTAATGTCTGATGAGCCCAATGGTGATTTTTCTCCCTGTTTATTACCTCATCAGAATTTCTCTGGCTGAAATCCCTGCCTATTTTTCCCTCAGACTTTCACTCTGCCCATCTGAGAAGAATCTGGCTATTTCTAGAATATAACCGCCTCCTTTTTGTTACAGTAGCAAGACAACAATAAGAGAGCCACTTTTTATTTTTTTCCCCTGCTTAGACAAACCTCACCCTTTCAGCCTCTCCTCCTACATAATTTTCTTCTACCTATGTTAGAAGTTCTCCACTGGACTCTCTTCAGAATGTCACTGTCTTTTTTGACATCAGGAAACACGGAGCTGAACACAATGCCCCTGATATGGAAGCTGAATGCAGGGATAGAATCACTTCTATTGACCTGCTGGCTGCACTGTTCTGAGTGTCTGACAATGTGCTGTCGACCTGCATTGTTCCAAAGGCACACTCTGACATGTGTACCAGGATGCAGGACCCTCTACTGCAAAGTTGTTTTTCAGCCAAATGAAAGAGAATATATCCCTATTATATGGGGCTAATCTTTCTTATACGCAAGACTTTATACTCTTTTTCTAAAATTTGTGAGGTTCCTGTTGTCTCCAGGATGAAGTCTTTTGGTGACCTTCTCCAGGGTAACATTATTCTGTTGCATGTTCACAAGTCCCTCTGTTTGATGTCATCTACCCATTTTCTGAGGAATCATTTGAGTATCATTTGAGCTGCGGGTGCTGATAATAAACACCAAACTCCTAGCAGTAACATCTATCTAATACTGAAGTAATCTATAATGTCACTCAAATTTTGAAAGGTGGCAACTGAATGATTTGTGTGTTTTTTTACCTTTCTAGACATCTACAGAACTTAGGGAAATGCCTAAGTCACTTACACCTTGCCAAGTTGAGCAGGGCAACTTCTAAATTCTAGGACTCCCACTTCCTCCTCAAAAAATTGCACTTTCATGTTATATTGACAAGCCCCAGGAGATTGGAGATTTTATCATGAAAATTTTAAATTATAGATTTGTGGAGCATTGCTGCTGAGATTGAACACAATAGCATTAGAGCAATTGCAATTTTGTAAGCTCAAATTTTTAAATAATGCTGTGAATGCTTTGTGTCCTTCTGCAAATAAATATTAAATGCTGGGTTCCAAAGCAGAACTGAAGCACCAGTGAAGCCCCATGCACAGGAAGAGAATGTTCGCACCACTAAACAATAAAGATATTAAACGCCTTGTTTGCATATACACAAAACAGATAGGTGAGTCCAGAAGGTGTCCTGAGGACTAAATAGTGCATAATGTCTTTTGCTAGTGCTCTGAACCATTTATTAAAATTGTTTGCTTCTCATCCCAAACCATTTAAACAGCCTGGCATTGTAATTGAAGTCTTTGAGATAAGATTTGTGCTTTTTCTCTCTGTGTCACTCAAGGAAATTTAGGGAAAGAAGCACCAAGTGTAGAAGCTAAACACCTATATCCTTCCAGGAATTGCCATCCTGCTTGTCCTTCTGCCATACTGATGGATGTTACCTTCTTGATTTCACACTGGCACAATTCCTCCAGCAGAAAGGTTGGTCCTGTGATGAAGAATTGCCCTCCAACTGTGTGGCAAGGGCAAACATCTAAAGCATGTGAGGGGGCAAATCTAAACCCCTCAGGTTAAAGGAAGTTCAAATTCCAGTTTCTTAATTTTTTAGAATAGATTGTGATTATAAAGTGTGGATAGATGTGTCAACCCATTTTCCTGCTGTTGAAACTATCTGTGAATGTTGGCTGTGCTGTCAGCTGTGCTGGTCTGTGCTAAGCTGACCCCCCCTTACTTACTAATCTATGTCCTTTAGATGTCTTAGAGATACACACATGTTTATCTCTGGGTTTAAATTGAGAGATATAGCCAAGTCTAAATCAGATATGATCCTGTCTGTGGACAATGGAACGGTTTCAATGATCTATGAAAGTAATACTGGAAATTTTAGAAGTTTGTTCCAGCTGAACAAAATAAAACTTCCACCCATCCTCTCCCATGTTCCATTGTCCAAAAATTTGATTTTATAAAATATAGTTCACTTCCTATTTGATTTCATGCTTAAATTTTACTGTGGCTCTCACTTTAACTCAATTCACTGATATTTCCCTAACAACAGTACAAATCTGTTGCAAGACTTAACTCTGGGTGAGCAAGCGATATATAAGAACAGATAATACATTAAGTTAAAATACTGCATGACAAATTATTTCTTTGTATGTTAATTGTTTGTCAAAATAACTACAGGCAAAGCTAAAAATCTTAGTTTAAGAATTTATAAATCAAAGCTGGATATCTAAATGCAATACTGGATTTTCAAAGAAATAACACGTCTAGAAACAGAATGTATCTGAATTCCTAGGAAGATAGATAAGCAGGCAGCTTAATTAAATGTCATGTTAAAACTTTTAGTTACCTAAATAACCAAAATGTTAGTAAACATTTTCAGAAGTCCTAGCAACACGCAGAACCTCCACTTTACTCTAGTTTGTTTCAAAGGAATAGGAGCAGTACATTCCCCTTCTTTTTTGTGTGTGTTTGGATAGTTCTTAGTTATTTTTGCTTTTTTACCAAGTCTTCTACTAGGAGGCTGACATGCAGATTGTAACTTTGCAGTATCATCTGAAAAGTATTTTCATATACAGTTTTTTGGCCAGTTTCAAGTCTGAAAGGTTTTGCAGTAGCCTGTTGTGTTGGCTGGCTCTGTCTGTCTGGACTTCATGCCAAAACAGATCATTTACCTCACAGTTCCATAATTAATCATGAGGAATCCCCAAGAAGCACTTCCTGACCTGACATCAGTGGCTAGTGGCTTCAAGAACAGCCACTTTGGAAATGTTACTTGCCATAAGCAGCCTCCCCAGCCATCAGCATATTTCATTTGCCATAAGGGAGAAGTGGCCAGGAACATACAGGCATACAGAAACTGGCTTCAAAATTTTAAAGGAATTTGTCACCATAAAGAAATCTGTTCTACAGAAACCTTCCAACTTTTCGTCTGTTCCTCAAGCGTGAGTAAATTAGGCTCTTACCTCTTGTGCTGTGAGAAGAGCCTTGCAGGCTGGAGGATGATCAGTGCTGTAAAGCAGAAATGGCAGATTCCTCATTACTGACTCAGAGAATTCCACAGGCAAGTCACAAAGTGAAAATACCAACATGCTTTATCTTACAGATATTGAATCCTTTGCAGATAGAAACACAGGGCAGCAGGACTGCAGTGGGACACGGACTGCAAGGACGCTGTCCCTTTCTGCCAGCCACAGACACACACTTACCATGAGGCTTTCTCTGGAGACAGGATAGCCCAGATTCAAGGACTCTTTTATAGAGTCTGGGCAGTGCATGCTGCAGATGCCTCCTCTGTCTTTGGGCAAAGTATTTTTGGCAAACCTTGTTTTTGGCAAAGCATTGTCTGGCAAACTGAATCAACTGAAAACTGGAAAGTGATGTTACTGGATATAATTAGAAAAAATTGGTGTCTAACTAGCTATGTGAAAAAAACTCCTATAAATAATACGAGAAGATTCCTAAGACAGGACATGCAGCTAATGATGACTAGAGGAATGAGGGTAACCAATAGTGACTGTAAGCCATAGATGCTCCATGAATCTGAGCTAAGGGAGTAGAGAAAACCATTTGCTGGGCAAGCACACTGACATTTGGGTGCATACCTTAACTTTTTCAGAGGCCATCATAAGTCTGATGACAGTTATCCTTTCACAGAGCTCTCTACTTACAGACCTTGGGTATGATATGTGGATTTCACTGTTGTCTGCACTCTCGACTTAATTAAATTATTAAATATTAGTCTATTTCAATTTTTTTAGTTGTAACATAACACAGTATCTCAGAGAGAATAACCTCCTTGAACTATTCTAGGTGTTCTTTAAGTTGTATTGCATCTCTGGATATAAATATAAACTAACATTAATTTGTGTGTCTTCCAATATTCAGAAAATCTTGAGTTAAAGATTCACAGGAGGATCCATGACTGTGTTCAAAAGTCTTTGCTAGATTGTTGTTCCTTTGATTTATCAATTTAAGAACAATTTTGCTTTTTGGCATTCAAAGGGCTCTCTGACAATGATATTTATAGATTAAATAAATTGATTCAAAAATTATTTACTGTAGTGTTGCTTATTTCCCTGTCAATTCTTATTTCTTTCAATAACAGAAAAAAACCAGCAATATTTCTCCACATTACAAGGCAAATAGTACTAATCTATCTTAACTCTCCTTGTATGAAATCATTATTTAGTTCTCATTAGCTCTGATATTACCCCCTATAATTTCTCATTCTACCTTCTTTCTCCTGATATCTGATGGCATACAGTGCTAATACTGCACCACCATGGATCTGAACACTGTGTATCACTATATTTGATAGTTAGGGCTGCTTTTCCTATGTATATTACTTTGCACTCATTGATTATTTGATTATTTTTTTCTCCAGTGTAAGTATCACAAACTTCTCTCACAGCTGTTCTCTGTTTACTTTTTCCCACCAAGAATAAATTTTTGCCATCAAGGACATTCTTGAATTACCCAGACATGCTTTTTTCAAGGCCATAAGTGTTTAATCCTTAGCTGACAGCACTCTAACACCTCAGACTCAAATATGTGAAACTCTCTATATAACTATGGGTAATTTTGTGGTTTGCTTTTATTGATACACATGGTCATGATAGAGTAGCAATTCAGGTAAAGAAGACTTCAGAAGGACTGAGGGGATGAATAAGGAGGTTCTGGCAAAACTCCAGACACAAAAAGGCAGCGTATGGAGGGTGGAAGCAAGCCTAGGTATTCTGGGAGGAACCTGAGAGACACTGCCTAAGCATGCAGGAATGAGCTTAGGAAATTCAAAGCCAAATTGGATTGAATCATATAGTCGTAGAATGGTTTGGGTTCGAAGGCACCTTAAAGGTCTTCTTGTTCCAACTCCCTTGCCATAGGCAAGGAGGCCACCGACTAGATGAAGTTGCTCACAGCCCTGCCCAACCTGCTCTTGGACACTTTCAGGGATGGGGAATTCACAGTTCTCTGGGCAACCTGTGCCAGGGCCTCACCACCCTCTGAGTAAAGAATTCCTTCCTAATATGTAACTTAAAACTGCCCTATTTTAGCTTTAAAATGTTCCCCTATGTCCTAACATTATCTGTCCATGTGAAAAGTTGCTCTCCCTCTTTTCTATAAGCACTCTTTAAGTACTGGAAGGCTGCAGTTAGGTCTTCCCAGAGCCTTCTCTTCTCCATGGTGATCAGTCCCAACTCTGGGGTGGTTCAACCGACCCTAATCTGGTCAAGTATGTAAAAGACAGCAAGAAGGGTTTACATAAGTACTTAAGTGACAAAATACAAAGCAGAAAAAATGTGAGGCCATTGCTGAATAGGGACAGAGCCCTGGTGACATCAAAAGGTTTGAGGTACTGAATCCTGGGAGTTAAACCTTCAGGAAACCTATGGCACAGAGAGCAGGGAGAAAGTCTGAAACAAAGCAGATACAGACTTGATAGAAGAGGATCAGGTCAGGGAGTACTTAAACACAAAAGTCCATGAGCTCTGAAGGGACACACTCAAAAGTTCTGAGGGCGATGGCTGGTGTCACTATGACATCACTCTTGATAATCTTTGATCTGTCATGGCGATTAATAGAAGAGCCTGAAGGCTGAAGGAAAACAGATGGCACTCCTGCTGTCAAGGAGAGGAAGAAAATGGGTTCAGAGAACCACATCACAGTCAACCTCACCTCGGTCATTGGAAAGGTTGGAGCAACTGATCCTAGAAATATTTCCCAGCACCTTGAGGACAAGAAAACAACCAGCAGTAGTCAACATGGCTTCACCAAGAGGAAGTCATGCTTGATCAACATTATCACCTTCTATGATGAAGTGACTGGCTTGGTAGATGAGAGTGGACACTGTTGACCTTGTCTTTGGGAAGCCATTTGGCAGTGTCTCCTATAAGATCCTTGCAGAGAATCTGTTGAAGTGTGGGCTGGATGAACAGACAGTGAGGTGCACTGGAAACTGGCAGAATGGTCAGGCTCAGAGGGTGGTGCTGAGTGGCACAAAATCTAGTTGGAGACCAATAACTGGTGGGGTACCCTAGAGGTCAGTACACGTCCAGTCCTGTTTAATATCTTCCTTAATAATCTGGATGATGGGGCAAAATGCACCCTCAGCAAGTTCACTGATGACACAAAGCTGGGAGGAGTGGCTGAGATGCCAGAGTCATGCTGCCATCCAGATAGACCTTCACAAGCTGGCGAAATAGGATGACAGGAACCTCATGTATTTCAACAAGGAGTTTGCATCTGGAGAGGAGGAACAGTTCCCAGGTACCAAGATTTTCCAGCAAGACCCAGCTGAAAAGAAGCCATGCAGAAAAGGACATGGTGATCCTGGTGGACACGAAGCTGAACATGAGCCAGCAAAGTGACTTTGCTGCTAATGGTGTCCTGGGCTGCTTTAGGAGGAATGTTGCCAGCAGGTCATGGAAAGTTGTCCCTCCCCTTGATTCAGCACTGGTATGGCCACACCTGAAGTGCCTGTTCAGTTCTGGGCTCCACAGTACAAGGCTGACATGGACATAATTCAGAGAGTCCAACAAAGAACTGTGAAGGTGATTAAGGGACTGGGACATCACTACTCTAGGGAAAGGCTGAGAGAACTGAAACTGAGAGAACCTGGAGAAGAGAAGGTTCAGGGGGATCTCATCCACGTAGACTAATATCTGGAGGTAGAGTGTAAAGAAGATGGAGCCAGACTCTTTTAGTGGTGCCCAGTGACAGGAACAAGAGCCAATGGGCAAAAACTGACACACAGCAGGATCTGTAAGAACATTAGGAAACATTCTTTCACTGTAAGAATGACCAAGCACTGGATTAAGTTGTCTGGAGATGTTGTGGAGTAAATAGTGAAATAACAAATTTTGGTTAAGACAGAGGTATTCTAGATAACCATAAATAAAAATTATAGTCTATTTGTTTAACATATAGCCAAAAGGAGTGGCCTTCCATGACTGCTCAGTCAGGAGAAATCAGGTGCAAATACAGATCTGTCACATATAAGTGCCCCCAAAAGAGATTGTGGATCCTGCTGTACTCATGAGTATCTGATGCATTTTCCCAGGCATCCAATACTGTTGTGCTTTGCAGTGTCCTGATAGAGGATTTGTGAATATACCAGTTCAACTGGTCTGCTTAAGTTTCAGTTTCTACTATTTCATTTACTATTTCCTCTGACATTAGACAAAACTCCTCTCCATGGAACAATGCCCGTTGGTGGCTGCCTTGACTGCTGACCAGTTTGGCCAGTTGTGTCTTACTAACATTGAAATGGTGCTCTGTGCAGTCCACCAGATATGGCAAAAAACAGTTGGAGCCTTTTCATATTTTCTATGCTTGAACATTCTCTGTTAACTGTTCACTGGCATTGTTGCCTGGAATTCCTAGGAAGAAAACTTCCACAACAGGGTTAAAGTACAAAAAAAGGTCTTTTACTAAAAGGTTGGCTAAAGCTTTAGCAATCCATAATGCACACACTGGGCATACAGAATTCTACAAATTTATGACCCTACTTAATTACCCTATCTAGGGAACACATCCAATGTCTAATTGACCCATTCTACAAACAATCTCAAACCACCCCCCTGACACAACCCCCTGGAATTGAGTCAGTGGTCTTAAGGACCACCTTTTCCTCCCTCCACCCTCATCTTCATCACATTATGTCTTCTATTTGGAGTTCTTCCAGTATCTCTAACCCTCTCTTTATACTACGACTAAACAATATTGTATTTTGACTATAACATGTTCTAATAGCTATCTGAATGCAACATAATATCTCTCCCTTAGCACAAAAACAGGCCTCAAAAATGTGACACAGAGGTTAAAATCTAGCCTAAGTATTTGGTACAGGGGTTACAAACTATTTTCAAATGCAAAAGACTATAAAACTATATAAAACTATATTAAAATCTACAACTATATTAAGGCTTGCGGCAACAGCATTGCTTCAGACATCACTCAAATATCAGGTACAAAGAACAAGTGCCATTCTTTAGATCCCTTTGGCTTAGAATCTGGTTTAATGTACAAGAACTTAATGGTTTTTCACATCCTTCAGCACTTTGCTGCATTGCCCATGAGCATCTTGTGTAACTGAAGGGAGTCAATGCCAATTTTGTTCCTCAGCATGAACTACATGATTATAAAGTAACATACATATGCAACTCCTACCATCCAGGCATAACAGACAGCTATCATTTCAGGGTCAGAAAACAGGGAACAAGTGGCTAGATCTTGCTAGTGAGGGAGATATGGAGCAATAGCTTCTTTCACCTCATGTTGTGCACAAAAGGCCTGGATACTTTGGAAAACCCAAGAGCCAGAGAGAACAGGTGCCTCAACAGCTTTGGCAGATAGTGTCATGCAAACTGAAACAAAGTGAATTAAAGTGGTGGCCCTCTTACCGAATGAGGAAAAGACTGTGGATGTCATCTACCTAGATTTTAGTAAACTCTTTGACACCACATCCCATAGCACTCTCATGGAGAAACTGGCTTTCTGTGATGTGGGCAGGTGCAGGCTTTGCTGAGTGAAAAACTGCCTGGATGTCCAGGCCCAGAGAGTGGTGGGGCATGGAGTTACATCTGGCTGAGGTCAGTCACTAATGGCTCCCCAGGGCTCAGTACTGGGGTCAGTCCTGTTCAATGTCTTCATCGATGACCTGGACAAGGGGATTGAGTGCACCTTCAGCAAGTTCACAGACAACATGTGGTCAGGAATGTTCATCTAATGGAAGGCAAGAAGACTCTGCAGAGGGATATGGACAGGCTGGATCAATGGGCAGAGGCCAATGGTGTAAGGTTCAATAAGGCCAAGTGCCAGGCCCTGCCCTTGGGTCCATGGAACACTTCAATGTGGCAGCAGAGGGGCTGGAAAGTTGCTGGTGGGAAAGGGCCTGGGGATGCTGTTTGACATGAGGCAGCATGTGCCCAGGTGGGCTCAAAGATCAAGGACATTCTAGCTTGTACCAGCAACAGTGTGGCCAGCAGGACCAGGGCAGTGGCCATCCCCCTGTGCTGGGCACTTCTGAGACACCACCTCAAATCCTGATGTCAGTTTTGGGCCCCTCATGACAAGAAAGACTTTGAGGGGCTGGAGTGTGTCTGGAGAAGGAAACAGAGCTGGGAAGGGGTCTGGAGCACAAAGAGCAGCTGAAGGAGATGAGGAGGCTCAGTAGCTCTCAATAGCTACAGACGGGGTTTGGTTTCCTCTCCCAGGTAACAAATGACAGGTCAAGAGGAAACAGCCTCAAGGTGAACCAGGGAAGGTTTAAATTGGACATTAGGAAAGCTTTTGCCATGGAAAAGCTTGTCAAACCTTGGAAGAGTCTGCCCAGTAAAGTGGTTAAGTCACCATCCCTGCAAGTATTGAAAACAGAAGTGGATATGGCCCTTTGAAGACATGGTTTAGTGGTAAACATGGTGGTGCTGCTGGGTTGACTGTTGGACTTGGTGATCTTAAAGGTCTTTTCACAGACATTCACGATCCTATGAAACAGTATGGATAAGATAGGTTACCATTACTGGTGTTCTGAGGTTCCAGCAACCTGGAACTGCTTATTTCCAAGCCAAGGAAACCCTTCATGTATGGCCTTGAAAGTTACAGAGGAAGTACAAATATTTCCTGAGGAGTAACATCTCACAAAGGACCTACTGCTGCATGTTGAATGCACTCTTTCACTTACCAATGTTATATGCTGCCATCAGCATTTACTCCCTGTATCGCACCCTGATATATCATTTATCCAGTCTACATAGTTAAACTTGATATTGCCTTGGGTTTTCCTGCCTTGCAACCTCTTGCTCCCCCTCTGAGTGTTATGGTTATCACCATTTTGGTTAGATGACCCCTAAACTACATTTTTTTGCTTTGGCTTGCAATGTCAACCCAAGGAATTCTCTGATACCTGTTAATTTGTCATTTCTTCATAAGGTGTAACTCTCATCTTTTGTTTCATGCTTTCCTAGTATTACATGCTATGCCAGTGCAGGTTCCTTTCTTTTCTCTGACATTTTGTGAAAGTCTGGGAATCCCAAAGGCCTCTTATGTGAAGGACTTCTGTTAGCTGTGCTTGAAGAAGTGACTGTGGCTTTCTCGTCTTTTCCTGGAAAGATTCAGGCAGACTGATGAGCATAGAGCTACCACAGCCCCTGTCTGTCACTGTTCATGTCCCTGTCAAGCCCTGTTTAACCCCAGTCAGCAGCCAAGCCCAGTGAGCAACTCACACACTCACCTCAGTGGGCTCAGGGAGAGAATTGGAAGGGTGAAAAGTAGAAAACTTGTGGGTTGACATAAAGACAGTTTAATAGAGAAAGGAAAAGCTGTGCATGCAAACAAAGCAAAACAAAGAATTAATTCACTGCTTCCCATGGGCAGTAAGTGTTCAGCCATCTCCAGGTGAGCAGGGCCCCATCACATGTAACAGTTACTCTGGAGAATAAACACCATCACTCCAAAGGTTCCCCCCTTTTTCCTCCCCAGCCCCCTTTCCCCTTTATATCCTGAGCATAATGTCCTGTGGTCTGGATATCCCTTTGGTCAGTTGGACTCACCTGTCCCGGCTGTGTCCCTTCCCAACCTCCCCCACACCCTCAGTCCCTCACCAGTGTGGCAGTACAAAAAGCAGAAATTACCTTGGCTCTGTGCAAGCTCTGCTCAGCAATGGGAAAAACAT
Organism: Scytalopus superciliaris; assembly: GCA_013400415.1. Classification (NCBI taxonomy): domain Eukaryota; kingdom Metazoa; phylum Chordata; class Aves; order Passeriformes; family Rhinocryptidae; genus Scytalopus; species Scytalopus superciliaris. The sequence continues at coordinate 20,320 of VXBX01002815.1, forward strand.
CCCTGTATTATCAACCCTGTGTTCAGCACAAACACAAAACAGCCTCATTCCAGCCACTATGAGGAAATTAACTCAAACCCAGCCAAAACCAGTACACACTCCGTTGGATAAATTTAGGTATCAGTAAGATAACCATGACAGTCTACTGAGACAGGAGCAGCTTACTTCTGGCGGAAAAAGGAGATTTTGTTCTCCCTGTTCTTCCCACTGCTCTTCATTTTTGTTCAGTTCTGGAAAGGAGGAGATGGAGAGTGGTGAGATGACCCTCTGTATGCAGATGCAATTTGCCACTTCGGCACACCTCATCTTGAGGAAGTGTTTATTTGTGTTTAGCTGCAGTAAGTGTTTACAAATCTCTGTCACTGTCAGCCTTAAGCAGCTCAGTGAGATTGAAAGGTCAAGTCAGGTTCATTTGTGAGACCTTCCACTGACACAACAAGCATTTAGGGCTTTTTTTTCCAAATCTACTGAAAAAGAAAAAAGGTCTAACATTTATCACTTGAAACTGATTCATTCATTTAAGCAATGTTTCCTTTCATCTTGCAGTTCTCTTAAGTGGAGTTAAGTTCTGTTAAATGTTTGGGAAGAGTCTGCACTGTTACTGCACCAAAATGTAATTACTACTGCTCTTTCCTGTTTCCACACCTGTATAATTCAACTGAGAATAGTGGGACAGTACTGAGCAGCACTGACCTACCCTGTTTATAAAATGCATCTGGGGAAAGGGTGCCTAAGCAGTGCACCATTCCTTTCTTACGGAAATTATCCAATAAATAACACAAACTTTGAAACAGAAAGAAAAATAAGTGGATCCTGCCAAACTTCAACTTTCTGCCATTCCTGTTTCCGTATATCTCTGTAGGGCTGGATTCTGTTAATGCTGGAAGAAAAACATAGCCCAGCTGTAAGAGAAGAGGCAGAATGAAAGGCATGTATAGAAACATACTGTTTTTCCTTGGGCAAAGCACTGGAGTGCTGATATTCCCCATGGGGGAAAGGGAACACAGGATTCTGAAAAGAGATCCTTCATGAGAAGATCACAGAATGACACAACTTGGTCCAAACCCTCTCCATAAGCAGGGCCACCTAGAGCCATGTGCTGGTTCAAAGATAAACCAGCAGGAGGAATGAACCCAACTCACAAACAGATTACAAGTCAGAATTACAATTTAATAAAAAGATCACAAGAAGTACAAGGGTACAGAGGAAAAGGTCTGCTTGACCCACAGAAACAGGTGTGTAACCCAGCACCCTGGGGCACAAACAGAATGGTGTTTGTCAGCCCCCGTGCTGAGCACCACCTGGCCCCCCCTGAGTACAAAGTAAAAGGAAAGATGAAACCTGTTGGTGAGGATGATGGTCACAGTCTGGTCAAGAGTGGCAGTCACAGTCTTGCTGAGGCTCTGGTCCTCCTCTGGATCTCACAAGTGGTGCCACCAGTCCCAAATCCCGAAGATTATATATGCTTAGGCTCAGGTGGGAGTGCCCAGTACCTCCCCCAGGGTGGGGAGTTTCACAATGGGTGATTCACTCTCTGAGGTTAATTGTGGTATATTTTTGGAAACCCTGATGGCCCATTAGCAGACATGACCTCTCAGGCTGGGTGTGAAGGTGCTCATGGCTCCCCAGAGGGGCGTTATCACACCTGAGCCATTGGTGTGAAGACAGGAAACCTTTCTTATCTCACAGAAGTTCCCAAACAACCAACCTGTAGTCTGAGGGGTCAGGTGTGCCCTGGGTAGCTGCTGCAAATGATCCATTGTTAGCAGTTCATGAGAAATTACATGGAGAGTGTAGAATACACAGCCCTGGCCACACCCACACAGTGACAAACTAGTCCTGGCCACTATAACCAGGACAGCCAGTTGACATCTAGAGTGAGATCAGGCAGCTGCCTCACTTTCTGCCACAAAAGCTTGTGATCCAACTGCTTCTCACCCATTTTCTGTGATTTTTGAAAGGAGTCTGAGAGTGAGAGGCCATATTTTAGTGCAGATCAAATTGTCAAAGTAAGTGGAAATGTCTCAAGAGTGCTTATCTCTGTGTGATGGGTTTGATAAACCCCCAAAACTTAGATTAAGGCCTTAGTTTAGCTAGGCCTGAAACCAAATTTAGCAGGCCTCAGTTTTTTGGGCCATGAGGCACTCCGTAGATTCAGAGGGGCAAGTGTCACCTGACTTAAGCAACCAAAGAGGTATTTCGTATCATCTGACATCAAGTCAAGTATAAATCTAGTGCGGGAGGTATCTTGCTCTCTCTTGCCTTCCCTCTCTCCGTGTGGTGTGGTGGGGAGGACTCTCTGTTGCTGCTCCCAGAGCGATGGGCCTTGCCGCTTCCTTGCTAAGATGTCCACAGCAGTTCTGGTCTCTGGGAAGTAAATACTTTTCTGTTTGATACGGCTTTACTGGGTGCTCTTTCAGGGGAACCTGTTTAGTTTTGTTTCCTGTGGGCTTTGGGTGGCGGAATCTGTGTGTTATTGAGGTGGGCAGCTGGGAGGCTAGCTTTGGACGAAGTTGTTGTTAGTTTTTTCTTATATTTGTACCTATATGTATTGTAACTTTCCTGTAAATATATGTATATAGTTTTTTCCAGTTTCAGGGGTTTTTTCCTTCCCTCCTTTCACTGGGACTGCGCGGGTTTTGGGGGGGGTTGGCATTTTGCCAAGGTTGAACCCACAACACTCTGGTTCTGTGACACTTCCCTTGGCACGCTTGAGTCCTAGTGGTTATTCATACTATGGGAAATGGTGAGGGATACATTTGGTGTGGGTTTCTTGGGATGCAGCTGCAGTGGAGCTGCAGGTTGAGCTCTGGGGGGGTGGGACCCCAAGACAAGAGGCCTGAACTGCCAAAAAACTGCTGCCCAAAGGGTGGGGGAGCTCTGGCCCAGCCAGGTGAGCTCTGACCCACCCACTCAGACACAGCAGGAGCCAAAAACCCCCAGACTGTTCTGCTTTTAGACTGTAAGGAGATAAAAGCCATGGGGTTCCCTTGTTCAGGGTTCCTCCTCTGAGGCACTACCTTGATTGGTTGTTTTTGTTATTGATTAAGTTATTTTGAGGAATAACTAAGAATGGAATGTCTAAGACTGCTCTAGGAAACTTGGGGTGTAGCCGGTGAGGTAACCAGGTCTAACTGTGTGTGGGTTAGCAGCTGCACAGGGGCCTTGTCCCAGCTTGGGTGGTGGAGCGTGACTGACAGAGGGGATCCTGTAAGGTCAGACAGGGCAGTTTCCCCAGCAAAAACACACAAGAAAATCTGCATCAAGATCTTCCTAGCCCAGGATCATGTCTCTGCCACTTGCCAAGAGAAGATTCCCAGTTAGAATATGTGAACATAACTGTGTAGTGATCTTGTTGGAACACTCTCACAGCCTCTCTGATGTATTTCTGAGAGATTTTCTGAGTCATTGACAGTTGTCTTTGTATTTTACATGTACACCTAATCTTTACACTATGGATTTGCCCATTTCCTCTCATTAGATAGCTGTATACCAGAGAGACATGTACATCAGTTTGGTGCAAAACCTATTGTATTCCTAGCAAAAGTTCTGTTTTGTGACCTGGTTAGAAATAGAAAAAGAAAAAAATCATACTTCTACAGTTTCAGCATGGTAAAGTACATGGAGATTTGACTGAGATGTAGACATAGGGCTGTATGCAGCATCTTTGTTGTTCTAAAGCTACCAGAAGATCCAGTGGTTCTCAGCACTTTAAAAATGCTCTGCCACTACAGCGATGATGAGGGGGTGATGCATGCAGGGTCTTCACTCCTCTGGAAGTGGAGAACTAATACACAGTTTCTCAGAAGCCATCTAATGGAACTGTCACATACTTGCCTAAACCCAGTTCACAAAGTTAGTTCTGCAAGTCCAAGGTCTACAGATATGTCTTAAATTAAAAAAAAAATAAAAATAAAGTAGAAAAAAAGAGGGCAGGTATCGCTGTTGAAGAGCCATAACTGAGCTTTCTGCCCTCAATAACAGAAAGAAAACATAACAAATAAGGCTACAGATGAGATGAAAAATAGTAATTATTTTAGGGCAAAACCGCATGGAATTGGTCATAAATATAATCCTTATAGATTCAGAGACTTCAACACTGAGATTGTAATTGCAAAAACACTGGAACAATTTAATGTTAAGAAATGGAGACTCCCAGCCAGGGGCACACTGACACCAGTTTGAAATGAGGACATGTCAAAGCTGTGTGTTAACTTGGTGTTATTTTGACTGCAATCTCTGGGGTAAGAAAGTAGGCAATTTTTAATATTTCCTCTGAACTGGGACAATAAAAATCACCATGCCTCAAAAGTACGCTGGCATAAATAAGGCACAAATCACTTCCTAGAAGAAAAATTCTTATTTTCCTGAAATATGTGTCTACTGAAGGCTAAAATGAGACTGGAGATGATAACTTGATATTTGATCCATATGGGCAGTGACAATATAGTAAATACTAATCTCCTCCATAAATTTCGATTAAGATGAGAGGTCATTAGCAAGAATGCCTGAGAGACAGAGTTCAGAGCATCAGATGAAGTCACAGGAGTGCTGTAAGCTTTACCAAGAGGCAAGATGATGCTGAGTGCAAGAGCTGACACAGTACTGGCATGGTGTAAGGCCTTGATGACACTTGCTCAGAAATACTCTGTACAATCTCAGCCAAAACTACTGAAGAGACAAGACATTCTTGAGCCTCAATTGACCTGATACAGGTGTTAAAAAAAAAACCAAACAATTGTTTATCAAACAGGATGTGCTATGTAGAAATGTAAGCCACAAACTAATACAATTGCCAAAGTCAGCAATGCCAATTCCTGGAACTGATGGAGATTACTGTATAGAGAGAAGAGCAAATTAAGGGCACCTGAGGAAGACCTTTGCCTTCAAAGCCCACCAAAAAAGGGACCCCCTGACAACAATGCCGAACATGCAGAGTACACCACTGAAGTCACGTACCCGGAACTGACTACCAATAAAGAGAGCTGACAAGAAGACAGAAGGGCGGCAGTTGGCTGAGTGAAGACTCCCCTGTCGCCCAGCACTGCATTTGCTCATATTCTGCTTACTGTAATTAATAAATTTTTGCCATTGGCTATGACCTGGTTCAGTTGTTGGTCGTAATTTATAACACAGGAGCTGCTCACAAAACCTCTGCTCTGCTCCAGACCTGAGGCAATGTGCTACAGGGTCACTGTGTCTGCGCGGCTGCCACACATTTCTGTCACCCTGCTTGTCTCTGTCTAATATGGCACTTTGCTGGCCTCTCAGCATCCTCAAGAGCAGCAGAACATGTTTCAGGCCTGGTGTCAGTCCCAGTAATTCAGCTTCTCCACTCTCCATACTTTGCCAGCCTAATAGCAGTCCTTTAGAGCTGCTCCTTACTTCTGGCCTTGGTCAGCACCCAAGGGGCACAGGTGAACCATCCACTTGCTTTTAGGTGGGACAGATTCATCCTATGGGGTGTTGCTTCCCTAGGCTGTCTTATGCCCTGCACATGAATAACTTACCAAATTCAAAACCAATCTCAGCCTGGAGCAAGTCTGTCTCACCTGGAGCCAGTCTGTCTCACCTGGAGCCAGTTTCACTGGGCCCAACATGAGCTGCTTTGCCCAGACAAGGAGAGTCCCCAGTTAGCCGTGGCTCCAGCAGCTTACCATCCACTCCATGAATGCAGAGAATGTTCTTCCTCCCAGGTGTGTGCTCTGCCCAGAGCCACAAACAGTGGCTGGGTCTGGTACTGCCTGTGCTTGACTGCTGCCTATGCTAACAGAGGGGAGTCCTGGCTGCAGAGGAGCAGCCCCTGGGCTCCAGGCTCTCCCAGGACTCCTTGCAAGGGGGACCTCCCTGCCTTGTTGCTGCCCTCTGGCTTGTTGTGACAGGCATATCAGGACATGGCAGTGGCTCTGTGTTGACCCAAAGACCATCCCAAGGCAGTGTTCCCTGGCAGTGGCTGAGGGCCTTGGTAGTCTCTGAGGCTGTGTGGCAAAGTATAGCAGTGCCTGAACACACCTTCTATATCAACTACTGCCTTGAACCAAAGGCCCTCCCATCTCTCCTGCTACCTGAACTGACACCTGAGGGTGAGGTCTGTGTGCCAATACATCTTAATTATCACTCAGGAAAGCACACTTTGCTGTGGTTTTTACTTTGCTTACCAGTTCTCTTCAGATATATCTGGGAAAAGTTCCAAGTTAACAAATCTGGCTCCTTTGTGCCAAAGACTTTTACTAATAGTTCTCTGACAACATATTGGGCTGGACACTTTGATCACAAACCCACCATTCTGGTTGGTTTCTCTCTCTTTTGTTTTGATCTATTTGCTTTCCATCAAGCTTCTTCCCTGTCAGTGCTGAGCAAACAACATGTGTGGCTTATACAGGAAAGAAATAGGGGGGTTGGTGCCTTCCCAGGCAGGTCATGCAGAGGAACTTGCCAAATATGCTTGTCATTCACTTGTTGTCTCAGACACTGCTGCAGTATTTTGAACTGGCAGGCTGTCTGGTGGGAAACACCTTCCCCACTTCCAGTGCTCAATACCTGACTGTTTTCCATCCGAACAGCAGATCCTTGGTGTTCTGGTCCGGGTAGGTCAGGAATGCTACAACTACTTTGCCTGGACAGTCTTATCTGAAGAAGATGTCTTGGCCTGTCTTTGACAAACTGCCCTTCCTTCACTTCTCCTTGTAGTGTTTACTCTGTTGCAGTGTTAGCTCTTGCTCAAGGTCACAGTGTGTTTCCCAGCCCTCTGGACAGTCATTCCTTCCCCAGACTTTGTCATTTTCAGGCCTTACTCCAGCCCAAACACAATGTGTTCATGGTGTATGAAGCTATCTCTGTAAATAGTTCTTGAGGGAGGACTGAGCAGGTGTCACCTCAAATTATGGTCCCCCTAGAACAGAAGTTCTCCCCAGCTTGTCATCTGATCCTACCGAATGTTGAACTCTGGCCTGGTCACTGTAATGGCGACAGCAACACTGCATCGCAGGAACTCCAGAAAAGGGAATCTTCAGTGGACGGCACACTGGAATCTCAGGATTTGCAGAGGCATCAAAGTCTGGCATGACTGCTGGGAGAATCTTCCCCAGCCTCACTAAGAATTCTGTGCTATTCTGGACCATTTAGTCAGTTTATTGTAAATTTGAACCAGAATGGGATTCAGACAAAACAGAGGGTGTAGGAAAACTCTGGCTTTTTTTGCCAACATGTGGGCAGAGAGGACACTACCACAGGCAGACAGAGAGGACACTACTACAGGCAGCAGAAAGGAAATGCCTTTGTTATTGTGAATTTTACTTATATTTTTGATAGACGGTTTTCACTACATACGCCTGAGCCTTGGACTGCCTAAATATAACTCCCAGCCCTGATAAAACTGCGAAGAGTAGAATATGATTAATCTTCGAATTTGAAAGGGGTTGGTGAACAGTAAGGTTCTGTTTTGATGGGAAGCACATACTTCATCTTTCCAGAGGAACAACCAGGCATGTATGTATGTATGTATGTATAAGTTAGGGCCTGAGGTCTTGTGTGGTGGAGACATTAAAGTGTTTAGTGTGGGTGTGTCCTGAAGAAAGAAGAATGTTCCAGGATATTCTGGGCAGGGGAGACACTTCTCAGCAGCACATCTCCAGTGCTGTTCTTTGTAGTCTAAGGTTTGTTCTTGCCTGAGCCATATATTTGCGTACTCTGCATTATCAATTGTCTCCCATTCTTGGGGCCAAGACAATGGTAGAAGGGGTAGAAGGTGTCAAAGAGAACAAGTGTCAAACAGAATGTCTGAAGGGTCATATCTCACTGTTTAATATTTTTTTGCAATACCTCACCAGATAATGTAAGTGCCGCAAGCCACAAGTGGTGGTAAGAACTCACTAGGACCTTCTCACAAATGGTACATGCAACCTTGGCCTGTCCTGCCTTGCTGAAAGGGTGATGCCAGTTTGGGTAGCTCCATACGGCTCTGGGAACAAGGGGATGTGTGCTGTCACCACACACATTGTGGCCCTTGGCAATTGTAGGAGTTCTTGGAAGGAGTCTCCTGGGTGCAGAGCTGAGCCGTGAGCTGGCATGGATATCCTGTTGTGTTCCCAGAGGTGTTGCAGTTTAGCAGTGTGAACTGTCCCACAGGCATCAGTTTTACGTGCAACACATGGCACAGGAAAATTTATGTGCTGTTCCCTGGTGTAACAGCTGTCAAATAAATGCAGAAAGGCATGAGGGTGTTACTAACATTGAAAGACATTTTATTGGCTTCTGGTTGTTTTGTATCCACATGACACAACCTATTTATCTTTCTCCATAGGGTTGTTAATTTTACAAATGTCTATCACATCCTGCCTCAGTTGCCTCTTCTTCCATCTGAAGAGGTGATTGTATGAGAGCAGTTCTCTGTCTCTGGTATTACTTGAGACCTTTCTCTGAGCCTTTTAGTGATCTGATACCCAAAACTAAATTATTTGTTCAAGTTTCAGGCACATGAAGGAATTATACCATGACATATTCTGATATTTCATCACTGCCTTCCATAAAAAATCCTATTATTTCCATCTATGTTGTCAATCTGCTTCTGGGTTGTCAAGTAGATCTTTTTCATGCATAAACAAAATTTTTGGGATGTAGAGAAATTATTAGCTTATAAATCTTAAATACTACTAATCTAAATTTCAGCTGACCTGTTATACAACCATCCAATTATTCTGTGTCATGACATTCCATGCAGTTTTAGTGTCACATGCAGACCTTGTGATGGTCTTGTCCTTTTTTCCCCAGGCTATTATGAATGTTGAACTACACAGATCCTAATCCAAATCTCTGTGGGACTCTGCTCATGGCTTCTCACTTCAGATAAGCATTATTTCCATAATTCATGTCCTGTCTTTTAATTTACAAAGTAACTATTTCTTTCCAGTCACCTGACAACTTTTACCCACTTTATGAACATATGTATGCTTTCCAAAATCTCATCTTACTGTGTTGACTGGGTCATTCTTATCCATGTCCCTGTAGGTTCTTTTGGCGTCAAATGCATTGTGAGACATGGCTTTCACTTTCAAATTTTATTCTTATTCTTCTTTCTACCAATCTGTCTTATGCAGACATCAGGCCGATGGAACTACTTCCCCACAATCAGACAAGTTTTAGAAGTTCAGTAACACAGGTAAAACATTTTGTTTTGTCAGTACTAAACACGATTTAAATAAGAGGTCACCTCTACAAAAATGCTCCTTTTTAATTTAATATTCCTGCATATGTAAAATTTGATGCATAAGATGTGCTACTGTTCAATACTTTCTCCTACAATCTGAAGTATCCAGTGGAGAACTTAAATTAACAGAACTCCTTGCATTTTTTTCCATTAATAGATGTTCTTTCTGGAAACTTCATCCCTTCTGAAGTAGTAAAGAGCACAAATTCTAGATTTTCTGCTTATTTTCTTCTAGTGCCTTTTTCATACTTCAGTTGCTAATGTTTCTCTTACATAGGCCTTCTGCTCACAGAATGCTTATAATAGGCATATAAATCAAAGAATCACAGAATATTAAGGGTCAGACAGGACCTTAAAGATCATCTAGACCCAACCCCATGCTGCCATGGGTAGGGACACCTCCCACTAGACCAGATTGCTCAAAGCCTTTAGGAAGCTGGCCTTGAACACTTCCAGGGTTAGAGTATCCACAACCTCCCTGGACAACTGGTTCCAGTAATATATAGACATATATTTAGACATATATAGACATATGTAGACATATACTGGTGCTTGAGAAAAAAACACTTTTAGAATCTTTTCTCACAGTGGAACAGATTAGTCCCAATGATGTAGCTAATGGGATTGTTCCTCAGTGATAGGGTTTTCTTCCTTTTTCAAGGTTAGTATTGAAGCTGCCAGAAACCTTTGTGCTGAACACTCAGATGAGCAGAAACATCTGTACAATAAGCCACATCACATATGTACTTCTTTGAATTATCTAATGCACCAGGTATTTTATTCAAAAACATTCCCCATGGGATTTGTAGCTTGGTAATGCTGTTGTCGGTCACACTCTCAGTATGAGCAGAGCATGCTGGAGGCATCAGTGCACCTTGTGGATCCCAATTAACTGTCTGACGGGGAATATTCAGACTCTGCTGCAGCAGCATTTCTGCTGCCGTCTGTGTAAAATGAGAGCTCCAAGGAGTGTTAGTACATGCTGAAAAGAAATGCTGATGCTCTAATCTGCTAGAGTAAAACTTCTCATCCCTACCCTTCTGTAAGACATAGCTGAATAGCGGACCATGCAATGGTAAGGACATACTTTGTGTATAAAAATCAATAAGAATCAGATCAGACTAAAGTAAAGTGTATTTTTTAGGCTGTTTGTGTGTCATACTGGGTCTGGTATGATGTGTTGCTTGGCAAAGAAATGTGTTTTGGAGTTCTATTAGGTGTCCTTAACAGAGAAAGCCATGCTGGTGCAGGAGAAAAAAAAAAAGTGGGAAACATGAACTTACCTCTGGAAGAAAGTTGGTAATAATCATAACTAATGAGGGAATGCATCCTCTGGGATGAAAAGCAGTTCAGAATGCAGGGGCTATGAGAGGTGTGAGCTAAAATCCATGGAACTGGAGCACAAGCCCTAGTTATAGTGCTGGTGGTGAAATTTGGGGGGCAGTTGTTGTTTTGGGTTTTTTTTGGATTTTCCTTTTTTTTTGTATGAATGCATGGCTTTTCTCTCGTCAAGTTCTGTCCCTTGCTCTTAGTGGTTGCTATACGTGTGACCTTCCTTCAATTCACAGAAGTCAGAGCAGTTACTTCTCCCGGTATGGAAAGTTGAATGCTATGTTTTTGTAAAGATGATGCCATCCTTTTTCAGCATGGATTCCTAGTGGCTTCCTGAAAAGCTACACTGACAGGTAATCTGCAGTTATGGAGAAAGTATCATTTCTATGAGCAGAGGAAGGTAAAAACTCTGACCTGGGATGTTAGGATAAACAGTTCTAGAAAGTGCATCACAGTTATCTAACCATCCTCCTCCTACCAGTACAGCAAACATGAGAGCATGACATCTGAGCAGTGTTTTAAATCACATGAGGGTGATACAGAGTATGTTTTCTCACCACTCACTGGAGCTTCTGATACATAGAAGATGAGCAGGATGGAAAGACTGAGAAGCCAATGTGAAGAAGAATAATGTCTGGAAATGTCTGAGATGTTGGAAAGTGAAGCAGAAATTACAGAAACCAGTGTTCAAAGTTCAGTATTAGAAAAAGAAAACAACCAACTTGTAGGGAGAGAAAAAAAGAAATATTATGAGGTATGATTCACATATAATAGAAATTCAAACATCTTTGGATGGAAGTATATCAGCTTTATTTTCAAGCCTGACTCTTCTGAGGTCTATAAATTAAAGTTAGATAGACATACATCAATTTTGCAGCAATCTGTTTTATGAGAAGTCTCAAAAAACAATAGAATTGATCTCCACAGATCATCTGTCTCAGACTTTCATGGGAAAGGGAATGTGAGTGAGACTATCTACCACCCTGTTCAGTCACCTCACAGAAACCTTCAGTGATGGTCACTGGCCTTAGGCCACCCCTGGAGAGGCTATTGCAGTGAATGGCTGTTCTCACTGTAAGAATTTCTTTCTTAAATCAAGATTAAACTTCTCCCAGGGCAACTTACAGACTACCCTTTGTCATCTCCATGTGGTTCCTTGTGAAGAGAGAGCTCTGTCTTTGCTGAAGCGCCCTTTAAGTACTGGAATACTGTGATGAGAATATCCCCTGAGCCATCTCTTGTCCAGGGAGAAAAGACCTAACTCCTTTGGTCTTTCCTCTTAAGGCAGGTTCTCCATTTTTTAGGCAATGTTTGTTGTCTCCTTTGGATCTTCTCCTCTGTCCATGTCGTTCTTGAACTGTGGAGACCATAACTTGGACATGGTACTGTTCATGAGGCCTGACAAGTGCTGAGTAGAGTGGGATGATCACTTCTTTAACTCTGCTAGTAATACCTTTATGGATACAGTCCAGGATCAACTTTTACTTCATTAAAATAAGAATTTCAATGCTTTGTTATGTCACACAGAGATTTTGGTTTATGGGTTGGTATATAGCATCATTGCTCTGCAGGACCCTTATGCAAGTGCTGTGCACAGGTTGAAGCTGTAAGAAGGACTGTGACATTACTGATCTGTACTTCAGAGTTACTTGCATAAAGGTCCCATTCACAAAATGTACCTCAAAAAATTCCCCGCTTGTAAAATAGAATTTCATTAAAAGCTTGGTATGCTCATACACTCTACCATCCAAAGAGTGTCCTACACTCTACTTGTCCTTCCCAGT
>VXBX01002822.1:351-167710 GCA_013400415.1 Scytalopus superciliaris
GAAAAATAAAGTAAGGAGATGAAGCTTGGGGGGAGTAGAAAGACTTGGGAACATAAAGGAGAGTGGAAGTGTGTTATGTAGTATTTGTTTTCTCTGCTGCCATTTTATTGCTTTTCTGGGAGCGCTGCCAGAAAAATGGCGAGTAGCACTTTAATTAAAGAAGGCTCTGTGTGCACTCCAGCTGTTCCTCATGTGACCGGCCTGTCTGTGGGTAAAGCAAAGGATGCTCCCGCCAGCTCGCCCGAATCAATGCTAACCTAATTCCCGGCCACACACTGCCGAGCGTTCGTGCGAACCTGCCGCGTTTCGGGCACTGTCTGCGAGCCAGACGCTCGGCACACCGTCCTGTTCCTGGTATCCTCACGGATCTGAAGGCAGAATCTGGCAGCGGCATTGCTGGCAGTGCAAGGAGTGCGTGGAGGGAGGTGGAGCTCCCCTTAAAACATCTTTCTCGGCCTGTGGCAGACGGTGCTGCCTGGAAGGAAGGGCATTTTGGGGTTGGTGGTGGAAGTCTGTGCCCCCACTGAAGTTTCTGGGAAAACAGAAATTGGCTGTGAATGAGTATGACTAATTTTTCAGCAGTAACCTAGATCTGAGATGCCCTAGGCTCAGAGAACACCACTGCATTTATTTATATATATATTTTATTTTTTCTGACTTTGGAGAAAAAGAAATTCAGCTGGAAGAGTCCAGATATGCCAATGCACCCAAACTGAAAAATCAGGCTGTGCATCTGGGAGGTGCTTTATGGGTTCATCAGCAATGTTAAAAATACTGATAAAGCAAAGCTGCATAATGGGATAGAAATTTTTGTGATGACCCAGTGAGAAAACTGACATAGCATCTTACAGCTTATACATGCTAACGCTGTGTTTCTTGGGAAACTGTTCTCTGAATGTAGTTTCTTGTGGAAGAAAATATTTACTGTGGTGATGTAGGCTATATAATTCCTAAAGACAATAGGTTGGACTGAGTTTTTATTTTTGCTACAGGGCCCCTCTGCCAGGGTGAAGGGCACAAAGATGAATGTGATGTTGTTTGTGCCCACTGTGAGGCCATTCTCCAGTGCCAGGCAGGCGTAAAGGGGCCTCTCTGTAAGCGAGAGCATCATAAAACCCTGTGTAATAAAACCCCATGCTTTTGTTGCAGCAGCTCGGTGGCATTACTGCCATCGCAAATGTCACTTCTGACGTACTAATTTAGGTGCGACATGAAACGTCCGAGTCTAACCTTAAGTGTCCCACAGCTGAAGCGTTTTATTGTTCTTTCACACACCTCGCCTATCAGTAACATGAAGCCGCTTCCTCCCACAATGGTGCAGGAGCTGAGCCTCCTGTATTGACCTGCACGAGACCTTTTTTGGGAGCTTTCCAGCCCTTTTGCTTTCATAGCCTGAGAATTGCTCCTTCTGTGTTTGTCTGTCTCCCCACACACCTAGGTCTATTCACACGGTTTATGGCAGTGGAGGTGAATTGATACAATACATTGAGGAGATTTGAGACCAAGCCATTGTGTTACTGAAAGTCAACTTCAGAGTGCTGGGGATCGGCTATACTTCCTCCCCTTTCCAACAAAAAGGGAAATGGAGGCAAAACCTGATAAAGGGGAGATGTTATCTGGATGTGGCAGAAACAAAGAGATTTAGATAGAGTATTGGTGTGCAGGTTATAGGTTGGAGCTCTGCCTTGTATACTTTGTCCAGACTTAATGTGTTTGCAGGGGGCCTCTGGGTATCTGAACAACTGTTGATGTATGTGAATAATATTTAAAAAATGGGTAATCTCAGTCTTTTCTGGTGGAGGAGCTGTGTTGTCAGCTGTGGATAGTTTCTGAGCAGTAGCTGGATAGAGGTTCTTGAGCGATGTTTCCTTTCTGTGTTTACTGTGAAACCCAAATGATGCTCTAGGTCTTCCCTTTGCACACCCACCAAGTTGTCAGATTTTGGGTCCTATCAAGTACAACAGTGAGTTTTCCTCAGATATAGAAATATGTATGTGGACCCCGCTGTTAGTGTCCACAAGTCTGGCCACAGTCATCTCCTCTGCTCTTGTCTAGAAGTCTGAGGAGTGCAGGGCCTTTTTCTTTCACACTCAAATGCTGGTATCCTTTCAGTGACACCATCTGTTCCTTTATACCCCAACTCACTTCTCTGAAGTGATTTATGTGTCTTCTGCAGTCCAGTTTCTGTTTGGGTGATGCTGTTATGGGACTCTCATTTCTCTGGTGCTGCCTTTCAGCTAAATACCAGATTGTTTCCTCCATCCATGCAAGTTTCTTTTACAAGAAAACTCATAAATTATTTTCTGTTCCCTAGACTTTATTTTTTGACTTGCTAGGCAGTTTACCTTCTCTTCACGTACATCCAAGTGAACTTTGTTTGTCCTGGCTGCTTTGAAGTACAGGCTCAGAAGCAGCAACAATTTTGTGTTCTAAAAATGGTCTGGGCAGAGTTGGTGCTTACACAGGAGGCCCTTTGCTGTTCAGGTGATAGAGAATAATATGACAAAGACTTTCTTCTTGTACAGTGACATGGGTTCCTTATTAATGGAATTATTTTCAAAATGTATCTGGAAAAGGGATTTGTTCTGTCCTGGATTTGCTTCTAATGCTTCTCACAAGTTTTTCTGTTCTGCAACTTTCCCAATTAGAAGCAGGCTAATGTATCTTTTGGCAATATATATTTATTTATTTATGGTACAAGTCTTTGTTGGTTTGCTGGAGGCAGTGGTTGCCAGTATGCCAGCCACCCTAAGGGCACAGCTTTTACTCTGTTGTGGTCTAGCAGGCGCATTATCCCTCAAGTATACCGGGCTTTGAACTAAGGTTGTGTCATCTTTGCATCATCTCCATTGGCAGGAGATCTGCTCCCTGTCTCTGCCTGCCTCTCCTGGGTGACCTTGTCTCTCCATGTCCCTCCTTTGACTCCCTGACATCTAGACAGAAGCAGATGAGGACTTTTTCTTGGTCCAAGTCCTGTTCCTGTTGCCATCCTTGTAGGCTTTGCCCACTGCTGTGACAGCCCCATCTCCATTCTCTCCTGAGTTGTACCTATTTCATGTGATGTGTGGTTCCCACCACAAACTGGGTGCTACCTTTTGCCATTTCTTCACAAAACATTTGATGACCAGATGCAGACATGCCCACAGTACTGTGGTCTCTGGCTTGTGGCATTTACTACAGCTGGCTGCTCTGCTTGGCACTCTCCTGCCTCCTTTTCCATAATCTTGTATTGGGCTGAGGCAAACTACCCTGCACAGGAAACACAAACTTGGTTTTTGGACTTGTAAAACAATTTTCCATGCCTGCATGTCTTTTTCCAGTGGAAACATAGGTGCTGGAGGAAGGTGGCTAAATAAATTTCATTCCAGCACAAGGTCAGGATGCACCCAAGGTAGGTACCCAGCTTGGTGCTACAGCACTCTCTGTCCTGATAAAATAGGAAGGGAGAGTCTTTGGGACTGAGGGAGGGATGGAAGAAGGGCATTTGCCATGGGGAGAAAAAAATTGTAGGCAGAGGTGACCCAAATTCAAATCTTGTCTGACTGATGCCATTTAAAGCCCTTGCAGGCAGGATGATGGTTGTAGCTTAGCTGGCTGAGGGCATGTCTGCATCAGGTGAATGGAACTCACGAGATACCTCTGAGCAGGATGGCCTGGATGTTTGGCACAGAGCTTCACAGCAGCATTAGCATCTGCTGAGGGCCAGAACCTGGTCAATAGAGAAAATGTTCTGCATGGTGCAGCTCTGCACTGCTGTGCCTGCTAGTTTGTTCCCAAGAGGAGCAGGGATCTTGGTATGTAGCTGAGCTTCACAGAGTAGCCCTTACTCCCATCCCCACTGATCCTCCAGACCAACTCCTACCGCTATGGGTCCCACAGAAACCAAACTAGCAATGTCTGATGATGAGTGTATAGAGCAGGAACCAGCTGGGCTGACTATATAAGACAGTCTGCCTGGGTCCAAACTGAGAGACAGCCACGGGCCAAATATAGCCTTGGACACCTTGGCAAAATCAAAATAGGGTCTGGTGCCAGCACTAAGCAAAATCAGTTTGGAGTTTGGTCTTTGCTCAGTTCTGTGTGCATTGAAACATGCCTGACGTTGTGGTACTAACATGTTGTGCATCATAAATATGAATAAAGGTGTTTTGGACACAGCCTACAGTAGCTGCTGAATGACTTCCTGCCCAGGAATGATGATGCTGCAAGGGTGGTTCAGGGAGCCCCACACCTGGCACACCATCAAAGCCCATAAAATACCACCTTAGCTGTCAGGCAATAACACCCTTCTCAAGCAGGAGAAAGCAGCTGGCTGGATTCCCATGTAGAAACTTTCTTGGATACTTGGGAAGTGCTAACAGGATATGGGATCTTTGCCTGTCTGTGCTTTGAGTGCAGTGCAAATGGGTATGGTCACAGTTTCTCCTGTGATACCACTGCTGATGGGACTGAGGAAGTTGCACTGGGACCAGAGCAAATTGTGGGTCTCTGCAGCAGCACTCAGAATGGCTCTGAAGGGGAAAGGATTGGATTTGTGAGTGACAGAAGAGATGATGCTGCAGTAGCCAAGAAGCTGAGAATCTGGCCAGGCTTTTGGCTGTTCAGAATGACAGAAAAGGCCATGTCTGACTAGTGGTATTTGGACTGAACCTTGGAAGGTTTAGCTTGGCAGTTGTGATCCTGGGGAAGGATATAGCTGGAAGTGCCTCTGGAAGGGTAATATTGCTGAGCTCTAACATGGAAAGAAGAGGGAGAGTAGAGTCTGTCTCAGTGACAAGGTCCAGGCTCACTGCTGAGAGTTGTCTAGTCTCACAGTGCATGGTTTGGTTTGAGGAGATCTGGAGTCAGGATTGAAGCAGCAGCCACCCACATGGAAGGGATGACTGAACTTATGTCTGGGATGGGAATGGTCTTGGAGGCAGTGGGAGAAGGCATCATTAAGAGCAAAACCCATCAGGGTCTTTTTCATCAGGGAGAAAGGGAGCAGAGAAGGGATCTTCAGAGAGTTTGTGAGGGAGGTATGAGTAGAAACAGGACAGAAGAGTAGCATAGAAGCCAAAGGAAAATTAATCCTCAGGAAGGTGAGATGTCTGAGTGAGGATGTAGGGAATGCAAGGAGACTGGAGTCAAAGAGCTGGATTTGAGATTGTGAAGACAGTTGTCTGGAAATCAGGCACTCTCTTTGGCCAGAAATGTTGGTTTCTGTATGTCTGCTTTTGATCTCACTATGAAGATTAGTAAAATATTTCCATTTTTCTGGCAAAGTGGATGTCCCTAGACCATGCAGCTGCTCGGCAAAAGCAGCTTTGCTATCAGGATGGTGGCCAACATCGTAATGACATTATACAGCTGTTTGGGGCCCTGCAGTTTTGCCTGCATTCATCACCTGCTTTCAAACTGGTCCCAGTTCTCATTGCTGACCTACTGGAAACCTCTGCCTTGCACCAAGCTAGTGTTTATCAGACTGGAGAGGTTTTGAATAAAACAATTTCTGCTCCAGGGGACTTGAATGTTTTGACAGAACCTTGGTCTCATCCTGAAATCTCCAAGCAGCTCCAGCCATCGATGACTTTGACATCTGTGCTCTGAGCTGAGCACAAGGAGATGATGCCGTATTTCTTTCGTTGGTGCCAGGCTATTGTGATGGCTGATGCAATGTTTTGGCAGCCAAGCTGTAGCATTGAAGGTTTGTACTGTAGGACCCAGTTCTAGCAGGAGCTTTAAGGCCTAAATATTTAAAGAAAAAAAAAAAAAGGCCTCACTGAATGGGCAAACAGCCAAACCATAGTACATAACCTCTGAGCACTCCAGGTGTATTTTTGTAGCAGCTGGATGAGGAATGAGTTGATAGAAACAGAGCAGGGGGAGTTTGAAGCGCAGCCCTCCTGATCATTTTTCAACATGCTGGATTGTCCCTGCACTCCCTTGGCAGGAAACCCAAACCGTGCTGCACAGCCTCTCCTTGGCCACCTCCACGCCAGTCTCCATGTGCCGGGGCACGGGGTGCGAGGGAGATGTGTTTACACTTCTCATCCAGTGGGAAGGCTGGGAGTGAGAGCACAGGCACTTCAGACTGTAATGTGATAACAGGTTTGCCCCCATCACTCACTCCTACTGCTACTAATAGAGCAAGAGAGGGAAATTCCTCAGGCATGTGGGATCTCTCAGCTGTGGAAAAACCACTGTCCTGGTCTTCCCCACTTCTTTGGCCAAGTCAGTGGCTGCACTGCTACTCATAATACTGACTAATTCCAGGTAGCTAACAGAAATCAGAGAAGCTACACTGAATATATCAGACCCAGATTTCCCAGGGAGGCTAAAAAGAGAAGGCTGCAAAATCTCACCCCTCCATCATCACTGTGTGTTGTGACTGCATGGCCTGGGACAGGAGTGTGACAGGGAGGAAAATTCCCATCCCCAGCAGAGCCACATCTGCCCAGTAGCAGGGAAATAACCTCCCAAACACAAAGTGCACCAGCCCCAGTGCATGAGTATGCTAGTCTTCTACTTTTCTGGCAGCCAATAAACTTATATTCATGGTTTTCAGACTTGGGTTTGGTAGGACAGGTGGTGCTACATTGGCCAGGCAAAGAAGTGGGCTGCATGATGGGTTTGGATGACTTGAGTGTGTGGCACCTTCTTCCTCAGTAAACCCACTGGCAGATGAATTTCCTGAACCAGCAAACCCATGTGAGCAGCCACCCCAGTTGAGGTCAGGCCCAGCTTCCAGCCAGACTCTGTACACACACCACCCTGCTATGATGAGCCAGATTAGAGGAGGCTGGAAATAGGAATGAATTGCCACACACTGTGTGGTACATCAGTGCTGGAGCCGTGGCAGAAAGCATTTGTCCCTGAGTGCTTCTGTGTCCTCTGCTCACCCACACTGCCTCCTGTGCTCGATTTAGATGCAGATGTTCTAGTTATGTTCCAGTTTGTCATCCAAAACTTAGAGATTTTCTTGCTCCTCTGAGGCCAGCAGATAGGGGTAGTGGTTGAAGGCTGTCCTTGTGCTGGCCATTTTGGTTATGTGAAGTTACTTTGGAAGGTCTGCCCTTGCTGTAAAAACAACTTAATGAGCTCTCTTGTCCTCTACTAGGTTTTGGTCTCATTGACACACTCAAAGGACAACTTTGGTGGGCTGGGAGGTGTTACTGGTGCTGGGGGTGGGAAGCTAGAGACTGACAGAGAGAGACAGCTCATTTGGCAAACCCTACTTTCCTGTGAAGCTCCTCAAACCAGCCCAGCTGGGTGTGGGGGACACACTGGGAGGGAGAGGCACCCCTCCGTGGGATTTCTGGCTGCAGTGCTCCAAGGAGCAGTGCTAAATCAACGTGTGTGTCTGTGTGTGCATCTACTTTAATCACTCTTTAAATGTACAGCTGCTCTCTGTAGCAAAGTGTTGTATGAGAGTAATGGGGTGACCCCAATTCCCCTTTTGCTCCTGCAAAATCTGTTAATATTCTCTCTCGTGCCTGAGAAACTATTGCAGAAGACACTTCCCCTTTCTCACTCTCTTTTTCACTTTGTAACGAGAAGAACAGTCTTTCATTGTTAGATTTTAAAATAATCCTCTTCTGTCAGAGTCCGACTCCTACATCCAGCAGCACTGGCTGGACCCTGTACCAGAAAACTGTGTGAATGAGGTGATGCATGTCTGACCACCCGTTGCTTTTCCTCTCGGTTTCCCAGGAATTGCTGTAAAGCCATTCCCTACTGCTGTGGCCAGTAGAGTAATGCAAAGGAGGGTCTGGCTCCAAGGCCATTGAACGGTGTGCAGTATCCAAACTGTGGAGGATTTTGGACAAAGTCTAAAAGGAAAAGGCTTGGTAGGGATATTCAGGGAAGAGTCTGCTGCCAAGGAGAGCGGCACCAGCCCGAAGCCGGGGCTGTCCCCCAGCCCTTTGTTCCTCCGGGTGGTCGGTTTCCTCCGCCCAGTGCAGCACAAAGAGCCTTTGGGAACTGGCCCAAAACTGAGGAGTGGCAAAATGCAGTTAGTTCCCCTGCTTTTGTAAAAAGCATGTCTGGCTGCCAAGGGAAGTTTCCGTATCCTGCTGCCTTGTGTTTGCTGGGGCTCGGCCGGGACCTGCTGTGCCTCCAAGTCCTCGGGCTGCGACCGGAGTCTGGGAGCTTTGCTCCTTCCATTGTACATGGGTGGAAAAGACAAGGGTCAAGTGTTTTCAGCTTTTCTGACTGATTTGTGCTTATTACAAAGCTGGCTGCCTCAGCCAGTTTTCTGACGTGGATTGGGTGTCCTCAGGACATTTGCTTTGCTTCTGCCGGGACTGAGCTTGTGCTGGAGACAGAGGGCCCGGTCAGAAACTTGGGAAAGATGCTGAAAAGATGGCTGTGAGCTTGAGGATGCTCTCCAAGAAAGACCTGGCCCAGGGCAGGGGGCTGAGTGAGCTGCCTTGCTTAGAAAGCAAATGTAGTGCAGGGAAACGACTAACTCCTAAAGACACTGGAGACAACCATCTCCTTCCAAGCACTCTGGCTTCACTAAATTACAAAAGTTGACAATAAAATAACCTTTTTATCAGGTGAGACAGATTCTTTGGTTCAGATCCTTTCCTTGTGGTTAATTTTGTGGCAAAGGAGTTTTGCTGCCAAGCAGGGGACTGTATCAGAATAAACCATAGCACAGGTTTTGTACAAGGGAACTGAAGAAAAAGACTGGAGATACATGAGATCAGATGACAATGTTTGTTGGGAATTACTGTCATGTGGAGAAACTTTTCACAGATTGGTGCAATTAGCTGATATCAAGATGGTGTTTAAGCTGTAAAAACCATCCATAGTGTTACGATGGGCAGAGGATTGTGAGAATGAAAGCAGGCTGTCATTAAAATGAAGATGCAATTACAGGAGGTGTTTTAATTTGAGTTTATACAGTGTGACAATTTGTAGATAAAAGATTCCTACTTTGGGAAAATTTGGGTCTTTGGCTTTTGT
This sequence comes from Scytalopus superciliaris, assembly GCA_013400415.1. Classification (NCBI taxonomy): domain Eukaryota; kingdom Metazoa; phylum Chordata; class Aves; order Passeriformes; family Rhinocryptidae; genus Scytalopus; species Scytalopus superciliaris. The sequence continues at coordinate 9,304 of VXBX01002822.1, forward strand.
TAATTTTCTGATAAGGCAGGGACTTTGGTGTGAGTTCATGTACTGGAGGACTATAGGCTAAGGCTGTCTTCTACAACTACACCTTTCAGGCCATACAGAGAGGGCCTGGGTCCATTAGACTGGAGCAGCTGCAAGCAGCTATCATACTGGATCAGCCAAAGATAGCACAAGCATAGTTAATCTTGCATGTGTGCGTAATACAAAAATAGGAGTAAGTGAAAATCTGCCATTTGTTTGACAAGAGCATCCCCCAGTCTGGGGATCACTCCACTCAATGGCCATGTTTCGTGCAGAAGAGAAGTCAGAGCATGCAGAGAAAGTCTGAAATGTGCTATGTGTTTGATATGAAAAGCATGTGAGACTTTTTTCTGTTTTCTGGGGGGAATTAATATAATAGAGCTGTCACCTTTCATCAGTCAAATTTGGTGGCAGCTGAGCTCAGGGACAGTAGCGGAGAGGGGGGCGTATGAAAGGTGTGGAGAGAACTGGAATTTGCATTGCAGAGAGGAAGGCTTTTTTTTTTTTTTGTGCATCTCGAGAAGCAAAGGATTGTTCTTTGGGGTTTGCTTCTGTCAGAGACCCTGACAGATTTTGGGCTGGGCTGAGCCCGCTAGGGTGGGCACAGAAAGCATCTGGGTGTGCAGCAGAAGATGCTGCCAAAGGAATCCAAATCCTTTTTTGGGAGAGACTGTCAAGGTTATTTAGAGGTAGGTTTAAAATGTGCTGCTGTCTTCCCTGCAGTGAGGAATACCTCTCTCTGAACTCTTCCCGGAGGATAGGCTACACTGCTGAATAGGAGGGAAACATCCCTGCCTCAGCCCTCATCTGAGTGTGTCTGAAATGCAGTGGAACCGACACAGTTTAGCAATCTAAGGGGCACTCTAGTGCAGTATTTGGTATTCTATGTAGTTAATGTCCTATATACAATTTTACAACCTATGAATCCAGATTTTTGTATTGAATATGTTTATGTACAATGTCTAGGACACTAACATTTGCTCTTACTTGCTGCAGTCATAATTTTGCTAGGTACTGTGTGCCCCTCCTCCTGCTAACTTAGGCCTTGGCATTATCTCCTGGGCAGGGGTGAATACCATGAGGTCTCACAAGGGTCCGTAAAGGTAAAAAACTCTCAGCAACTCATCAGAGATTACACATCCTCAGGACCTGGCCATGGCACTGCCTGGCAGTCCCAGCAGAACATTTGGAGGGGTTGTGCAGGGGATTTTGGACTTGGTTGCTGCCCTACTTGCCCCTGTGGAGCTCACAGCGCTGCTGCTCTGAGATACTTTTCTCTTGGGTAGATTTTTATATTGGCTCAGTCTTGGCATCTCTGAGGCTCCTGGGATGGAACAGCCACAGCTTGCCAGAGGCATAAACCTGCAGTCCTCCTAATGGCTGTCCCCAAGGATTTTGGCTGTACTTGGCAGTGTGGAAACTGCCTGCAGTTCTCAGGACACATCAAGCATCTTTCTGTCCCTCTGTATGCTCAGAGCAGCAGACCTGAGTCACCTGAGAAAAACATGTGACTGATTGGAATTAACAAGAAAGGGGAGAGAGCAAGTTTGTTATTTTCTTCCTAATGTTTTTGGGGAAGTTGTCTGAAACATTAGGGCATTCCTCCAGTGAGTGATATAATCCACAAGGATTGAGTTCAGCTCTCATTATCAGCACATACTTTGAGAAGAAGGAGCTTGAACAGTTCTATTAAAGCTGCAAATAGAGCTTAAGACAGAACTGGCTCTGCTCACTTGTACGTGCCACATGTTTCTGTCATCCCTAGGACACATCCTGAGGTCCTTGGTGGTTTTTAGGAAGCATTTACCTATGCCAAATCTCAAGTTTTTTCCAGAGGACATTATAGAGGAAGAATCAGAATGTAAATTGGGTGCAGACCTAGGGATCTGTTTTCTCACTCCCAAGAACCGTGATGTGATATGATGGGGACAGGGCCTCTGTCAGCCTTAGACAAGCTAACTGGTTTCACCTGGCACTTGGCGCTACAAAAGGAGGAGAGGTGGGAGGTTAAGGTTTTGGTTTGGGGGTGACTGGGTTGGACAGCCTCACTCCAGACACTGACCTGTCTTTGCCTTCCCCCCATTTTCTGCTCTTGCTATTTACCTGCTAATTACTTAATTACAGCATCTTAAGCACTCCACGAGTTTTTTTGAGTATGGGCTGGTTTTATGTATGCTATTGTAAGCTGCACAGTGCCCGGCACAGAAGGGCTCAGATCTTGACAAATCCTGGGGCCCCCAGGGTGGGTGTCCAAGATGTTTTCCTTTGGCATGTGGACTGTCACAGCGGCAGGAACCTCTTGTGTCAGACAGAAAGTGCTTCCTGTATTTTTTGCTGTTGAATCTCTTGGCCCTGCATTTTTGATTGTTCCTTTGCTTGGACAAGGCTCTGTTCCCTTCTCCCAGTAAAAGGCATTATTCACAAGCTCCCATTCCCTCTTTTCTGAGCAAGGCATCATCTACAAAGCAGTGAGCACTGTAATAATCCAATTTCCCACCTCTAAAACAACCAGTTTTGACTGAGTATTTGCTTGGCATTCACACACTGAACAAGAAAATACCATGGTTTGTAAGCTGCTTGTTTGAGTGAACTGCATTGTGAGCAAGGGGCAGCCACTGGGTCTCAGACTGCAGCTGGGAATTCTCATGATAGAAAATCTTACTTCAGTGAAAAACCTGAAACATGAAGAACATTTTTATTTGAAGCATATCACCATCCCATCTTTCTGCTCCTTGCAATTTTCCAATGAGATAACCAAAGTCTCTGGGGTATATTGTGTTCAGAGTGACCTTCAGGAAACTGGCATCATGACCTTAGTGCCGTGCCCGAAGCAGATCTCTCTGCACCTGTCAATATAACCAGGAGTCTGCTACGTGGAGCAGAAGGTGTTGCTTCTTGGTGGACCTGGCAATTGGCTTGAAACCTCCTGTTCAGTTTGAATTTCAATCTGGAGCTGAATGTGGGTTTTCTAAAGGGATAATGTAGTTCAGTCTCTTATTTTGTCTGATAGGCATTTTTACAGCACATATATTTGCAAAGACTGGCATTTGCTATAGACTGCCCTTATCCTGCTATCTTGTCTCTGCAGTTACTTCAGGCCTGGTGGGTATTTTTGATTTGTGGTTGCATAAAAAAATATATGTTATTCAGGACAGGACACTGGCAGAATTTGTGACATGATTTAGGAGCATTTGATGATCTCTTAGTTATTTAACCTGAAGAAGGTGTTAAGCCTGTCCTCCCACCACTGTATATGATGTAAATTAAAAACTGGGGGGAAAAAGCAGCTAGAGATCCACTTTCTGCAGATGGCTAATGTACATGAAAAGGATTTTGTATTATGTATTTGCATAAATAAAGACAGCATTACTAGTAGGTAGTACCTGGCTGGCATTTGCATCTGTCAAGCCTAAATGAGAGTAGGGTGTTTGTGAATTGGAATGATTTAATATGCCAGTCTTTTCTCAGCTGTCATCTATTTCAGAAATTTCGAATTTTTCTAAATCAAGCTTATTTTTCCTTCTTGCCTGGCTTCAGAGTGGAGAAAAAAACTTTACTGGAATACGTAAACAAGTCATTTTAGTAAAATGCTGGTGGTAGAGAGGAAAAGGCAAAGGCAGGATAGAGTAACTACCATAACTCAATGGAATATTGACATGGATAAGTGAAAGAGGGAATAAAAGGGAGGAAGAACATGTGATTATCCAGCATTCCAAATGTGCAGTGCTAACAAAACTTTTGTGGTGTGGGATGGTTAGCAATTGGCTTCATTGTCAGGATGGGGAGCAATTGCTCAGCCTGCTGCGAAGGCTTATTGCTCAGGTGATGGAGCGAATATTCTGTATTTATTCAACAGCCTCCCTCTGAGCCAGGGAATTGGGTCCTGGTGTCAGGCTTGGACAGAGAGACTGGCAAGTTGTCTCTTCCAGTCCCGAGAGAGAGTTTCTTCTCACAGATGATTCTGCATGGTGGAAGCCAGACTGAGTGCTGCCCTTACACACACAGTTACTTTAACATGCCCTTCAGGAGCGAATGGCAACTTCCAGCCACCCGGAAGAATTTTCTCATGACTATTCCATATTTTACCCTCTTACACCTAGCTCTTATCACTTTCCACTACTGTCCACTTTACTCCTTGTCTTCTTCCCTTCTTTGCCTTATCCCAGATTAGATCTTACTCCATGTCACACCGGATGGGTGCTAGCACAGGTTCTTTCTTCAGGGAAGCTGGATGCACCTGGTAAGATAAATCCCTGCTGCCAAAAGCTGTAGACAGTGAACATTAAGCAGCAATTAGTGTGACTTGAGCTCTTCTGCGGTGTCACAATACCAGGAAACTGGATGGCATGCAAATCCCGCTGGTGAATTTGCAGCAGTCACTTGGTGTGGGCGAGACAAGGATGAGACGGAGCTGTTGGTGACTAATTGTACTTCCTCAAGGGCTCGGGCTTTTCTTGGAGGTCTTTCTCAAGGCAATACTCCTCCAAGGAACTCCTGATAGCTTCTCGACAGCTCATCTGTCTGGCTTCTCATCAGTCTGCTGAGCCATGAATCCCAGGTGGGATTAAGCGCCCCACCACCCTACAAGGCACTGGCCTCGGTCGCCAAAGTTCAAAGATACTGATTCACACTTGTGGATTGTGACGTGCTTTTCAGAGGTATAGGCCTTTGAAGAAGCAGCAACAGTGGATTTTAAACTGTTTTCAAGGAATAGGTGAGAGAGAAACCATGCCAGTTTTAATCCGCAGCAGCTAGAGTTTCATCGCTGGGTGCCAGACTAGCAGCTGGAGAATGCTGGGGAGCATGTTCTGCTTTGATGTTTCCCAATTGCGGTCCGGGGGGATTTCACTGTAACCAAAAATGTTTGAAGTGCTGGCCTCTTGCCACAGTTTGGAATGAAGAATGTTTCTGGAAACCTTCACAGTTCTGTATGGAACTGAAGTGTGTCTTTCCCATGCAGTCCCAGGCAGGACCAAGACGGATGTGCTGTGGAATTGTATTACTGTTTTAGGACATCTCTAATTCATAACCCCAGGGCAACAGCAAAATGCTAAGGACCAGATATTCAGGAAGTAACCCTAACTGAATATCTCATTATTATTATCTGGGAGAAAAGGAATATCCAGTAGTTCACATTTCTAAACTGCAATGTGATTTCCCATCCTTAGCTATTTATAAAGTGGAAGAGTAAAATAAGTTCAGTTTGTGTATATACATCTCTGCTTCTGTACATGCAAAAAGCCCTGCAGAAAACAAGGCTTTTGCTTTTTTTAATAAGGCAGTAATCTGTCCCCTCAGTTGAGGTGGCTGTAAAAGGTAAAACGCAGAATGTAAGCCATTAGATCAATTGTACTGCGCATGTTTCTAATTCTGTCCTGAAAGGAATTAGTGTAACAGCTGAAGGGGGAAATAGTGGTGCTGTTTTGTTGTTCTTCAGTGACAATTCAAATATAAATTACTCACCTATTAGAAAACTGTGAGTTCTGGAACTTATGAAATATTATCAGAGAAGGAGCTGTGTCATCCACTGGTGTTGGTTTGTTTTTATTCAGCAAGGCTCTGTGGGAAATTCTCCATACACTTTATAAGGAAGCCCCGTGAATGGAGAGCTTTTCCCTCCCTCCCTTCACAGCCCCTTACCGTGCCTTTCCTTCTCACCTTCATTCTAGGTCTATGCCTGCATTTGGCTTGCAGAGCTCTCACACAGGTCACTGAGAAGCTTTTGGCCAAGAAGAGTCAGCCTTGCAGTAGACAATTAGTCTGTTCAGGCAACATCCTAACTAATCCTGTTATTAGGCTTTGCCACTAATCGCTATGGGAGAGGTCTGGCCCTAATAAAAGCCACCCCTTTGGCGCGGTGCCTCCCCTGCACCGGGGCCGGGATGATGGAGCTCCAGAGGCTCTGGATGGAGTTGTGTGCGCAGGACTTTGCCTTTGGGGCGGCCACTCCCGCAGAGGGCAGCCTGCGAGGAGTAATGTAGCGCGAAGCTCCTTCCTGGATGTCTGGGCAATTTGATTCGGGGGCTAGGACCATGCCGTGTTTGCTCAGCGAGGCGTTCGGGTCTTCAGGTGCACGATGTGCCCCACCGCAGACTGCTGTGGATAAAAGCCTTTAGATTAAAAGCCTTGATCACCTCCCCGTTAATGCTTCACGCCAACGGGGCTTTTAAAAGATTGTCTCGATGTTAAAATGAGCGACCTTCAGAACCAAGAGCTTCAGAAGCGCCAGCTATGCCCTCCCATTAGATTATTATTACCGGTTATAATGTCCTTCCATAAATTGTATAAGACTAGGTGTAGCACTGAGACTGAGTTCATTCATTCTCCCCAGTCCCCATCACACTGAGACCGCGTTTCTTTTTGCGCTCACTGAACAACAGTTCACACCTTCACAGTTTCCTGCACTTCACCCTGAATTTTGCTCCTCAGCGTTTTTTCAGTTGGGTAGAGTGCTTCATCATCCAAAGAGCATCCTTCAATTTTCATGCTAAAAGCAACTGCCAGCCTCATATAGGTGGTGCTTCTGGCCCATCAGCCAGATGCAGACTGTTTTCCCTGATGCTGCAAAAAAATGGGAGAGCGTTCTCTAAACAAGGGCTGGAGCGAGGGAAGAGGACAAACTCGAGAAATAAGTGACTGTAACAGTGCTTTTGTATTGCAAATTGCATGCCAAACAGGAACCTCTTGTTTTTCAGGAGCTACATGTCCACGAATTGGCTGGCGCTTAGCTCTCCTGCTGAGTTCTTCCTGCTGAATCACACAACTTCACCTGGAGGGGCCCTGAAACTTTCACGAAGTGTTTCTGAACTAAACAGTGTGTGCACCGATAAGTCTGAAAAGCCTGTTTGCTGCGTATGTTATGGGCACATTTGAAAGAAGGTCCAGTAGAAATACTGGATGACTAGGAATTATCATTACTTTTTTTTAAGTTGGTTGTTCTGTACAGGCTTCTGCTGTTCAGTCCTCTGCCAAAGCCTGCTCCTGCAGCCCTTCCCTGGAGGGGTACTCTTGATTTGGTGAGTGCTGCAGCAAGCAGTGGTGACCACTGGCAGTGGCTGTGTTCAGGTTACACATCTCGGTTGCTGTGCATGAAGCCTTTCATGCTTTTCTGGCAGTGCATATCAGACTCTGCTTTGCTGGGTGACTTTGGAGCAGCCACAAGTGTTACAATTTCAGCAGGCTCAGAGTGTCTTCAGCACCTCTCCAAAAGCTCTCAGCACCATGTAGTGTTGGGGAATCTCGTTACTCCTTCCACCAGTATTAGACTGAAACCAGTAAGGCTTCCCCCTTAGCTGAATAGCGTGCCAAATGGGCTTGGTCCAGCTGGCAGTTCATAGCCCAGGATTTGCCTTGGACATGGTATTTCCAGCAGAGGGTTAATCCCGTGGTCGTTATTCCATGCCTTTGAACCCTTGGGTGTGAGATGCCTACAAGGCATCTTTTTACCTCTGCAGAAACATGCTCATTTAGCCCACGGAAGTTGTCTGTGAACAGTAACAGAATTGATAATTCAGAGGGTGAAAATCCTCACAGAAATGGCTTTTCTGTCCAAAGGAGTGACTCTTCCACTCCTAGTTACTGATTAACTCTGGGTTTATGAGCTGGCAGGCTTTGGTCCAGCTTGTGTATTCCATTTCTCTGCTGGCCTTTGCAGCTCACCTTTCTCACTGCATTTATGTCTGAGCTTTATGGGTTTTCAGAATGATTTCTGGAGCTCTTTCAGATCAATACACAGTAGAGATCCCTCTCTGGAGGGCATGTTCTGACATGATATTACCCTGTCATGAGTTCTTTTCTCAGTTTATAGCTCTCCTTAATATTTAAATGGGTTTCTTGTTGCAGTGCTTGTGCCCCGTTTACCCAAATAATCTATAACTCAATGACTTCTAAATCCACTTCACAAGTTGTTATATTCATTATAAATGAGTTCTAGTGCAACCTGCATCTCAAGTAGATATTCTCATCTGGAGGTCTGTGCTGAGATCCAGCATGAGCAGAGAATATATTAAACCCATAAAACCCCCAAGACATACCATGCCATACAAAATGAGCTCTAACTATGGGCTTTATTCCTCTTTATCGCTTGTATTCACCAACGATTGAATGAAAATGTATTACGCACACCCCAGGCAGCTGCTCACGCGGCCACAGCACCTCGTGCAGCTCCTACCAAGGTTTTCCAAGGGGCTGGCAGTTGCAGCAAGGCTGGAGATGGCTGAAACTGCAGGTCTCTGAAATTAGCTGTGTGAGTCTTAAGTGCTTGTGCAGGAGGGACTCAGTCCAGCAGCACTAAAAGGGACCAACTTCCCATATTCGGCTTCAGGCCCATGAGTGGTCTCACTGATTTCAGTAGCACCAGGTTCTCTGGCTGCTTTTTCCCCAGTTGAAGAGGCAGCTTGGCCAAGGATTCAGACATGCCTCTGTGTCTTTGGGGGTTTTATTATTGTCACAGGCAGCTTTTATCTGCCCAAAGGCTTTGTCTGGTAGGGTCTTAGCTACTTTTTAATCTCAAATCCCGGCTGATTGCTGTGCTAAAGCCAGCTTCACTCCCAAAACACTGTCTATCTGAGAATCCTGCATAGATGTTGCTATTGAGATTTTACTTCCTTTTTAACTCCTTTTTTTATCACCATAGAGTAGTAGATTTAAAAGAGATTTGAAAAAAAGGAAATCTGTAGTTTGGAAGAGACTCCATACCCCATTCTGACAATGAATGCAGGAGAAATATTAGAACTTGGCAATATTCCTTTGCTTATAAAATCTGATAGATTTAGATTTGACTGGTTTGCCTTGGATTGAGCAGGAATATTATTAGTGCATGAAATTCAATGAGCTCTGATGCTATTTAAAAAGTCCTAATGAGAAGGGTGCTTTTGTGTCAAATTCTATTGTTTTTTTTATTTCCTTTTCTGCCTTCTGTATTTGAAGAGCTCTAAAAATATTTTTAACAGCTAAAGAGGGAAAGAGACTTTTGTCTGAAGGACCTGGGGGAGGAGGGGGGTTCTGGGGGAGGGCCATGGAATTGATTTGGCTGGTAGCTTTACTGTATGTATATGTTCTCCTGTGAACCATTAAATTGGGGAGTTCACTTGGGTTACAGCTGGTGCTAATTGTGATCTGAGTTTCTGACTGGCCTCCTTGTCTTTCCAATCAAGAGTCATTGTCTTTCCTGTCTGTTGAGACTTTTGTGTGATTTACGGGAAACTATAAGCTTAAAGGACAAAGAATTGAGATGATCAGTTTGTACAGTGATGTTTTTCTTAATGATCTTTTTGATTAAATGCAATATTCTTGTGCATAAGAACTGGTAAGGATTTGTGCATTTTGGTTTTGGTTGAATACTCAGTTTCTGAAAAATTTAGTGTAAGGAAAAAAAATCAATGAGATGAAAAAAAAATCTAAAATGGTATTTTTTGATCCAGATAAAAATATTTAGTTTATTGAACCAAACTGAAGCATTTTGTTTTGAACATTGTTGAATTGGGTTTGTCTGTGTCCACTGCACAGACTTGGCTCCTTTATTGTTATTTGTGCTTTGTTCCTATAGAGGCATCACTGGAAATATATTCCTGGTATGAATATATCCAAGCCACAAAAAGGATAAGAGTAATGAACTCACAGACACCCACTTGTAGTAGGCATCAAGGACCATAAGCTGATGCAGTTATGCCAAATAGCCTTGAAGCAAGCTGTTTCTAACAACGTTAAAATAAGATCTTTCATGGTTTAAATAATCTTTGAACTTAAATTCTGAAAAGAACTTCGATATTTTAACCCTTTTTTCCAGCTTAAAGACAAAACCAAACAAAAAATGATGAGAATTCTCTGTGGAATATTAAATCTGATTTTATTGTTTTGTTTTAGTATTACCAATACAAGCAAAATTAATCAAAGCCTCCTGCTTTAGAGTTATATCTTATACCATTTTATGACTTTTTTAAAAACACTTAAAAATGTTTCTGCTCCAAAAGCTTGACAGGTCACTGCTCAGAAAGCCCTAGGACAAGGAACTCCAAAAATACTGTTTCTTTCGTTCTCACTAGCCTCTTAAAACTGAGTACGTATTTTATGCCAACAGACAGAACAGCCTTTTCTAACTGCAGTAAATCTGATGACAATTTACTTTATATGAAGTCTTATGTAATGCACTGTTTATCTCCTGGGTAGAATTTCTTTTTGACTTCTGACTTAGTTGGAAGCAGAAACAACTATTCCTGCAGCAGGGAAAGCTGCTCCTTCTGCAAGTGCTCCCACCCCTGTGTTTGCCTGCCTTGCTCCTGCTGCACTGCGTGGATGGGAGATAACACTCCGTTTTCAAAAGCTTCTACATCAGCCAAAAGCTGGGTTTTAAGGTGGATTTCTCTTGCTAGATCTGGTGTGCAGATTTAGACAAACCACCCAGAAGACTGGAAGTATTCCAGTTTGCACCTTCACAAAGGCTGTGTGGGCTGGGTCCCAGGGCAAGAAGATGCGCTGCTTCAGCTGTAGCTGAATGCTTCACTTTGTGGCCCTGAAGCTGTTTGCTCAGCTAAATCTTTTCTAGAATAAAGCAAAAATGTGTCTGAGTCATGAGGCCTGACTTGTGCAGAACCCAGTCAGGTCACTGGTGGGGCCAGTGTGGCCTCACTTGTTATCTGCAGAGGTGAAGGAAGCTCAGCAACTTGCAGAATGCAGCCATTATAAAATCTCCTGTGACACTGCTCAGGGCATCATGCAAAGTATCAGAGATCAGCAAATAATTATGACTAATTATGTCCAATAGTGGTTTCTAACCCATTGCTTCTTTTGTGTTTTCAGATATTTATGCTCTGGTTTCCCAAAGCAGAAGTTGTAAGACACCTTGCAAAAGGCAGCTCTTGAAGTATAGTGTCTCTTCCTCTTTGAAAAGGATAAAGTCCCATAAATCCCACAGAAGAGCCTGGTCTTTGCAATCATCTAATCGAGACTACCGACCTAAGAAAGAAAAAATAATCAGCTCAGTCTGTGGATGCCTCATCCCCAGAATTAATTGTTCAGGTTTTCATCATTATCTCTTGCCTCTTTTGCAGCTATTTTTTCCCCCAGTTGATTTAAGAGAAAGCTAAAAAAAGAAGCTTTCATTGCAGTATCAAACGTATTTCTATATACATTGAGAAAAAAATGTTTCAGGGATCTATTATTGTTCTATTAACTGTGTGACATCTGCATATTGGCACAGGTTTCATGCCCTGGTTGTACTCACGGGACTATACCACTGTTCTATTGCTGGCACAGCCATTATTCCAGGGTAACTGGTGCACAAGGGCAGTGTTATATTAAGTGCAACATATGCTAGAAATCAGAAATGGAAATGCCTCATCATTGCAGTAAGATCGCTAAGCCAAGGCTTAGTTAGCAGCTGGGACTCAATATAAAAATAGTAAACCTGGGTGAGAAGGGCTCATAGGAGAAAAAAAAAAGCAATAAAAGAAGCAGGAACTTCTAATTTTAATTTTCAAAACTGACTGGGGAAAACATTCATGAATAGATTTTTCATCAACATAGAAACAATGAACCCCCAAAATGAGACTGCTGAAATCACCAGTGAAATATCTCAAGGGTTTCGGCTGACTGCTCACGTTCTCTTCTGAAGTGGTTGTTCTTTTTCAGTTAAAAATGGAAAATTTCAAGGAAAGAAGATGCTTCTTTTTAAAAGCTGCCTTTCAGCAAAATCTCAAGTACAAGCAGAAAAGGAAAAACAGATAAAACTACACATTTTCAAGTTTGTTTTTTTTTTGTTGTTGTTGTTGGTTTTGTTTTGTTTTTTAAACATAGTTACTTTTAAAGCATATTTCTAATACTTCAGCTTTTTTTTGGCTAGGTGAAAAGAGTAAATGTATTCAAGAAGATTATCTTATAAATTTGCGTTACATCACAAAGCAAAACATCTTCACTGACCCTGAACTAACTGTAGATACTCAGGGAACCTGGAGATAGGGACCAAACTGCACTGCCACTAGACTGGATAGGGAGCCAGGGGACTGTGGGCTCATGCCTCTGATAGGCTTTGGTATGATGTGAGCATGGCAGAAGTCTCCTTTGCTCTGTAGCTTCATAATGGTTGGACTCGATGGTATGAAAGGCATTTTCCAACTAAATGATTCCATGATTCCCAAATGACTGCGTAACCAGACTGCTGAGTGCTGTGCTGCTCCATCTGTGGGACTGTTTCTGTGGATGGGATGGATGCTCTGATGCTTATGGTCTATGTCAGAAAGAAGCTAGCTCCAAAAATAGTTGTAGGCTAAACCTGGCCAGTACTTGTGTGGCTCTGTTTGGGAGTAGTCAGGGGGACAGACTGGATGAGCTTCTGACCTTCAATCCTTGAAAGAACAATGATGAACCTTTTGGGACTGTACAGAGCAGGCTGCAAATTGGTAAGGTTGGTGTCTAGAAGGGAATAGCCTGGGGGATCTGGAAGATCTGAGACCCAACAATCACAAATCCTGGAAAAAGGAAGTCTGAGTTGGGAAGAAGTTTTTCTGTCCAAGGGAAGGGTTTGTGGTCAGGGAGAAGAGACTCACCAGGGAAGCAGTCATGACATCAAGCCTGCCAGAGTTCAAGAAGCATTTGGACAATGTTCTCAGGCACATGGTGTGGTCTTGGGGTGTTCTGTGCAGGGCCAGGTGTTGGACTTGATGATCCTTGCGGGTCCCTTCCAACTCAGGACATTCTGATTCTACGAACAATCATCTCTGAGCAGCTGAGCTGTCTGCTGGTTATATGACTGTGCTGACCCCAGTGAGAGCTTCTGCATCCCCATATGTGCTCAGTGGACAACACCCAGGGTTTGGCACGATGGGCACTTGTTTACGCTCTCAGGATTTGGCTAATCAGAAGTTTGCTGTTGAACTGTCATGTTCAATTTAACATTAGGACATGTAGCTTCTCAGGCTGAGTGGTACACTGGATCAGTGAACTGGTCCCAGTTAAAAAACATTCCTCTCCTCCTGCCCTTGGCAGGGTTATTTGTGAGCATGATCATTCCTTGACCGCTGCAGGGCCCTTGTGTGGGCACAAATGAGAGAGGTGATCCATCATTTAGATTGGATACTAGGAAAAATTTCTTAATTTAAATCGTGGCCAAGCATTGGGACAGACTATCCAGGGAAGTGGTAGAATCATCATCCCTGGAGGTATTTAAAAGACATGCAGATGTGGTGCTTAGGAATAAAGTTTAGTGATGGACCCCTTTGTAGAAAATTGTGGGGTTTATCAAAGGATCAAAGTAGAGTGATGGTTCTTTGAGTTTTAGGTGTTGAGTCTCTATTCTTCTGTCCTTCTCAGATGTGCCCCTTCCTTTTTAACAGCACTTCAATCTTCTCACATATCCTCTCCCAGAGCTTTGATGCTCTATACAACACATTTGAGGAGCTGGCATTGTAGACAAATGAATAGGAAAAAAAAAAGGGAACCAGAGTTATCAGGATCTAACAGCTTCTATTTTTGGCCAAAATACTTTTTTTCTTTTTTAAGTTTTTAGGGTGGGGGGGAGGAAAGATATTCACGGTAAAATTCTAATGAGTTGTAGGGTGGTAACTGCTATTAAGAGTTTCCACTTGGAATTTGTTTCTGCCAGTTTACTGATTCTCTGTGCATTGCTGTAAAGGGACATGCCATGACTGCAAACTCAGAAACCTGACTCTGATGATGGTCCATTCCCTTGGTGTGAGGAGATGGTGGTATTTTTGTGGTGGGATACTCATCTGTCTGGTCATTCTAAAGCCTTCAAGACTGATCAACAGGTGCAACTTTTCTGATAGATTTGGAAGTGATGCTTCACTGTAGCACCAGTTCATAGTCTGAGATCTTATTGTTATAGCTGTTCCTGTGCAAACTGAACGGGCTGATTATATTGCTTGGTTGTTTTTCTTTCCTTGTTGTCTTCAGCATTCACACTCTTTTTACAGCACTGCTGATTCTTCCAATAACGTATTCCACAAAAACCCCCCACATCCATAGACTTGTTGGATCTGACCAGAGTCACATGGACAGTATTTATCTGGCCCCTGCTTGATCAGTGTCGCTGTAAGAAACCTGGTGTTTGCTCAGGGTAGGTAGGAGAACCTTTCCTATGCAAGCTGCAAAAGCTGCCTTGACAAATTGCTGGTCAGAAGTGTGGCTGGGATCACTGATTTAATGTTCTAGATGATACCTGCAGCCCACACACCTGACCTGAAGCCTCATCAGCCAGTGCCACGCAGGGCCAGTAACCAGAGGAAGGTGGAAACCGTAAGCATTCCTGCATGCTATGTAGACCCCTCCCTGGCCTCTGAGAGAGGCACTGGTGCAGCACTGGTTCTGCTGTGGGTATCATAGAAAAGTGCACCTTGAGGAAGCACTTGGAGCAGCAGAGGGGAGTAGCTTGGTGAATTAGTTCAAGGATGCCCTAAAAAACCTTCATCAGTGGTGTCATCCTGCTGTGTGGTATCAGCACAAAGACCAGTCAATGATCTGTCTTGCTCCATCCTGAATTTGCAGACAACTGTTTCATCAGACCGGCACTGACAGTCCTTTGAAAACACTGATGAGCAAGGGAGGAAATGAGACACACTGAGACAGTGCTATTGTAGTGAAGTCATGACCTTGCTAACCTCTGGCCCCGTATTCATACAAACAATGCTGTGACCAAACAAGACTACAGCCTTCAACAGATGGAGAGTCAATACAACGTTGCTGAAGGATAATATATTAATTTCATTTACACAGCCAAGAAAATCCAGAATACACCAGTTAGAGCAAACATGTTCTGCCCTCTAAGTTGACCTCTTAGAAAATTTTAACAGAGCTATGTAAAGAGGGAGAGTAGATGCTCATCAAATTAGGAGAAGAAATTGCCTGAAAATGGTATTTGGAAGACCAAGCTAGAAAAATTTTAAATAACAGAGTTGGAAATACTATGAAAATAGCCCTATCAAATAGAATATATGTGACAGATTTTTTATAAAGCTTCACAAGGCTTCTGCAAATATAATATGCAAGCTGGGAATATTGGATTCCAAATAATAAAAAGCTCTCAGTCAAGCTCCATCTCATTGCAATGAGCCTTAGTGGCTTTAGGCAGATGCTAAGAGGTTGCAAGCAAGTGTTTAAGCAGTCTTATGTAAGAGATAAATGTGATGGATCCACACGTAATAGAAGGAGATTCTCTTTATCTTTGGGATAAAGAGAATCTCCCCAAAATCACAGTAGAGGCAAAGGTGGAAGCTGTGACAGATTCATCTGTGTATGTAGTATGAACTACAGCATATGAAAACAATCTAAGAGTGAGTAGATTATATGATCAAGGACTTTTTCCATTTGGAAACCAAATACAAGGTTAGAACTGAAAAGACTAGGAAGCAAGGAAGATTCTTGGAGAAAGTAGTGTTGGATCCAGCCACTCTCCGCAGCTGTACCCATGATTTTCTAATGTGCATTTTGTATTTGCAGATGCAGTCCTACCAAAAGAGAAGTGATGCTGCCTGACTCTCATCTTAGTTATGCATGTAACTGTATAATATAAAATAAGCTGTATTTCAAGTGACCTCTGGATTGCTACATCAGGCACAGTTTACTGCAAGAGGGATTTTAGGCAGTATGGAGCACTAAGAACAGCTCTGTAATGGTCCTGCCTGGTGTGCACATACACACTTAAACACTCCTCTGATGCATAGAGACCTACACAGGCTGCCTCTCCCAGCCCCTACTCTGCATAGTTACCCACTTATAGCCCAATACAACATGTGATGCATCCTACTTTTCATAGAATACTTCCCAAAAATAAAATGGAAAGTTTAACCCTCCTCACTTCCAACCTGTTTTTTTTTTTTTTTAAACTTCTCAAATGATGTTTCTTTCTGCTATAATTTAGGATCTGTATAAATATATTCTGCTGCAAAGGGTGATAATTACCACACCCACACAATTTTATAATATACACATCTAATTGTAGTACAGTTATTTGTGGCAGCCAAGCACTGAAAATATACTTTTATTGTATGCCTCTAAGCAACGATAAAAAAGTCTTTTTATTGCTACCTGAATGTAGCCCTACTTTCAGGGCATTTTTATTTCACCTAGCTAAACTGCTTTTAGATTTTTCTCTTTTGTGTGGCACTCAAAATTTCCCTTCTGCAATTAAAAATACCGGTAATTAGTAGGGACGTAAAAAGACTCTGGGAATGTCTTGTCAGTGTGTCACAGTGCCCTGTGCAGATGCCCAGGCTGGATCTAAAGAAGGTGAAAGACTTTCCCATTTGTACAGCAGAAGGACATTCAGATATTGCCATTTCTTGTGGGTCAGCCTGGTCAGGGCAGGACCTTGACTAAGGCAGGGGTGGATAGTTAAGGTCTATTTTCATCCTTTTATGTATGTCTTGGAGAAAGGAAAAGCCAAGTCCTTCACTCCCTTTCTTTCCTATGAAGCAACAGCCTTTTCCACAACTAACCCTACTCCCAGAGGCTTTATCTGCACTGTCCAAAAAACCAGTGCCGTGGTTTGCTCCCATATCCTGATCCCCTGATTGCCAGCACTCCATGAATGTCAAAAAGGCCCTCAGAGGCAATCAGCTATTTCTCTTCGAATGTAAATCCCAGTATTGTTCTGGGAATGGTTTGCTCCGGGGGATGTTCCCTACAGGCAGTCCTTATAGCTACCACGTCTCTGAATTCAAGTCCTGATCTACCCAGCCTCTCCCTGCCTGTGTGGGGCAGATCATTCCTAAATTGCTTCCCAAAGCCTAGACTTATCAGAACTTGTTTCAGGATTTGCTGGAGAGTAAAGTCTGAGCCTGAAGCTCTCACTCCCTCATGCAGTCTTATCTCCCCAGATTTAGGATGTCTGAAAGGATTATATGCTGTACTAGAGGGCTTCGCCATCCAAACTGACTGTGATTTCTTTGCTGCTCACCTTTTGCAAGGGGGAAGAACACATCCAGGGCAGTCAGAGGGAGTTTTGGGTCAGATCACGAGGGGTCCTGCCTCTGACCTCTCGCTGTGGTAATTCTTAACTCCAGGCTAAAAACAATCCCTTTGGGCAGAAAACATTTAACAAAGTCTTTACTGAGTCACAGGGAGAGAACTTGTATCTGCTTTGTGGAAGGAGACAGAAGGAAATGGCTGTGACACTCAGAGCAAGATATCCAAGAGATTTGTCCTCCTGTGCAGTGTGTCAGGAGTGCTGGGAGGTGAGTCACGCAGGGTTTTAGCCCACACTGCAGAGCAATGCTTCTGTGCTTCTTTGTGAGATTTACCTCCATGAGCTTAAGTTTAAATTTTGACTGTTGAGGGGGGAAAAAAAACCCACAACCAGTTCAAAGGCAGAGTTTCAAAGTCAGGGTCATCCGTGGGATTATGGCAGAAAGACTAGGGCTAGGGGCAGAGACTAAAAGAAGGGGCATGGGAGATACCACTGAAGCCCAGGCCAAAGGACTTTTGGTACGCAGTCAAAGAGCAAGCTCCCAAAACAACAGCCTAGCCCAGCATCCCCCACTTTCTCTCCAGTACTATGACAGTAATAACTTTGTTTGTAGTCTAGTTGTCTTCATTGATTCATTTGGATCATTTTTGAATAATCTTGCTCAGCACCTTTTTAATGTCCTAGCTAATATTGATTAGAAAATCTGAAAAACATTAGTTCATTGGAGGTAAACAAATATGATAGAAGTCTTGAAGTATGTCAGGTATGTCACCAAAAGATAGGTCAAATATTGATTTTTGTCTGTCTCCATGCCAAGGTGAGCCAGGCCACACTGAATGAACAGTTGGAGACGTGAGGAGACTGCAGAAAGTCACTACTTTAGGGGCTATTGCCCTGGACTCCAGCTAGAAGCAATGTCACAGCACCTAGATCAGCAGCGTGGTCTGAGTTCTGGGATGCCGTGGTTACTGCTCAGTGAGAAAGGTGGAGAATACAGCTGTTTTCCAGGGACCTTTCCCACAGAGCTTCACTGGAGTTCTTTTTCTCTTTGAGAAGATGCTGCTTTGGTGAGTGGGTCTGACCTTGTGGATGAGTTTGGGGAATGCCAGTTACCCTTGCTGGCACAATAGGTGGCAAGTACCACTGACCTCTGGCATAGTGCAGGTGCAGAGCTGCCCAGTGCTGTGGGGCTTCAATCTCATCAGGGACAAATCTGAAGCAGGCTGGAAAGTCTTCCCATGACAGATATGCAGTAAGTTCACTCAGAGTTGCATTGCTCTGCCTGAGCTCCAAGACACAGGACCCAGGTGTCCTGGCTTTCGTGTCTGCTCTGCATTCCTTATAAGTTATTGAGTGATTGGGAATTGAGAATATCCCTGTGAATATTCTGATTTGACAAGTACATGCACAGTAATAACAGAAAGCTTTTATTATGGAAATAGAGATCAAGTTAAAAAAAACCCACAGAGCACTGTTTATTAAAGCTTTGGTTGCACTGTGATATGTTACACTTGGTGACTCACCCTGAGAGTCATCAGGACCTGCATGCTAATGCTGCAGTGCAGTAGGCTGGGTAATGGAGAGTGAAAGATCATTCCAGTTAAGAAGATGACCCAAAACAGCTCTGCTCATCCACTACCTGCATTTCTGTCATGACTAATGTGCAGAGCACCTTATCTGTATCCCTAATCTGTTTAAAGGCATGACTCACACAACAGGCTCATGCTAGAATGATGACGACAAGAGACCTCAATGCTGGGGCTAAGGAGCCCCCTCTGAGCACTTATCAGTGGCCATGTCCCTTGGTCCTGGGGCTGAGACTCTGAGCCAGTGATGACGCTGCAGTCCAAATGTTCTGGGCATCTCCGCTGTAACTGCGGGGCTGTGCTGCACATGAGATCACTGTCTCTTGCTGGCGCTCTGGTCCTGGCTTGTGGTGGGTGACCTGGAGGCTCAGAGCTGGGAGGGAGCATTTCAGCTGGCAGCTGAAGCGTGCTTTGAAAATGCAACTGTATTAAGAGCGTGTAATAGGCTGAGACATCCCCTTCCTTCCCAAGGCGAAGTTTAGTTAATTTGAAGGGGCCGGTCCGACCAGCTGATAGGGATCCAGTAAATGCAATCTGTACCAGTGCCATTTAAAAGTATACAGCCTTGACTGACTCATGCCTGCCTATTGCAAGGTGTGAGGATTTGCTCCTCATCATCTTAGGAGTGGGGAATTGGCTAGAACTCTTCTTTGACTCCTTTAAAAATATTTCAAACCTGCTAAATCACTTGGAAGGCCTAGAGCTGCTGGACTCCTACAAGAAATAAAATGAACACTTGCTCCTAAAATGACAAAGAACCAAAGTTTGTCATTGGTGGGGAGTTGCAGGGATCCCTCACTCAGACAGCTACACAGGGAAGATGGAATAACAGAGGTGACAGGAACAAGGGAGACAAGTGAATTCATGGACTGGCACCTGGCACTGAACTGCTGTATAACCCCAGGTGTATATTCACAGCCATCCTCAGGTGGTGCAGGCTCACTGTGGAATATCCTAGCTTCCTCCCTTGCTACGGCTGCTGCTTTTAACTCTGAAGTTTGCCTGTCTGAGGGATGTCTGTGTGCATCAGGGCTGGGTGATGCTGATGGAGTGTTGCAATATCTTTCCCATTGAGTGACAGGCAGCATATGAATCATCAACTGGTACCGAANTATAGTCAAGGCCTGGTTTTATCCTGGGAACAGCAGCAGAGTAACTGCCTATATAGGATGGGGAGGTAGACATCTTGATGGCTCTTAGGAAAAGACCCAAAGGAGACCTCTGAAATAAAAATTTAAAANAAAAAAGCTTCTAAAAGCCAGGTGTTGCAGCATCTAAATAAGATGAGCGTGGCCTCAATGCTGCAACTCAGCATTTGGTGTAACAGGCTGTAGGGCCAGAGGCAGGTCAGCCCCAAGGGATTCTGAAGGGCTTAGCTGGGAGGGGTCTCCCACCTGCTGTCAGAGCCTGTAGAGAAATACTGAGGGCTTTGGTGCCTAAGTACTTTTCTGGATCTGCCTCTTGGCAAAACTGCTGCTTATTTTAGAGCAGTTGGGAATTCATCTGCACTTTTCATTGGTTTCCGTTTTGGGATTCTGCCTTCACCCTGCAATGGGCAGGTGAAACGGCTGAACCATAACCATCTGGACTGGGATTTTGTAGGAGTCTCTCATGAAACAAGTTCCTCTTTACATGCTATTCAGACCTTCTAGCAATGCTGTCCTAGACACATCTTCAGACACACAGGTTCTTACATGGTTGTGCCACCCATCTAGAAACTCCCCAGGAGCTGCTGTATCCTCAGCAGCTTCAGCTACCAGGGGTGAGAGCAAAGAGTGTGACTCACTGCCTGTGCAGAAATGGTAAATAACCATCCTTTTCCCACATCTCTTTAGTGACTGATCTTCTCCCTGTCAGTGGGGTTGGCCAGAGCAGGGTTGGAAGTACTGTTGCAAGGCTTGTCCCTTGTTTATTCCTCAAATCAACCCTTTCATTTATCAGCTGACATTTCAGCCAAGCTGTCTTTCCTTGGGGCTTGGCAGGAACTGAGCTAAAAACTTGTTTAGCTTGGTGGAAGGGCTCTGCACCATGAGAGGTCTGGCACTGCTGAAGGGTGCTGGGGCTTCTCAGTTCCCATTTGCAGGTAAGGAAACGCTCACAAGACACCAGTCTGCTCCTAGCAGTTTGTTACCTCCCGATGTTCATCTACTTAGAGTTCAGCCTCTTCACTGGGCAAATGGGAGTAATTTAGTCATTATTTCCAGCAGCAAATTGACTCCATTAGAGTTCAGCTGACCGATGCTCCAGCTGCTAAAGGGGTGGGAGTGGTGCTGTCTGACTGCCACAAATTAGACATCATCTGGGGTCCTGGTTTGCATTTATTGCTCTACCTTCCCTCTCTGCATCCCTTTCAACTTAGTCCTTGGTCTGATGCTTTTTTAAACCTCTCCTCAAATCCCTGGTGTCCTTTTCATTCCCATGAGCAATGCAGTGCTGGTAGTTTGTTAGCTTTGCCATCATATGCTGTGCCCCTGAGCCCTCTCTATCTGAGGTGCTCTCCTTTCAGGCAGTGTGACACTGGTGGTGCAGCATCTGCCACTCAATGGGCCCCCTCTGACTTGTACCGTGCAACTCCTCTTTCCCACCCTCCACCTTTGGTTCACAGCAAGGGGTGAGTCTGAGGGAGGGAGTAAAAACTCCCTTCCCTTTATGGCAAATTCATGCATGGCACAGCTACCACCCAGGCTTTGTGCAGAAACTCTAGTGGCCCTTTTGTGTTATATTGACCGTTCGTTAGATCTTTAAACTCCATCTGTTTAGGCCGAAATCCTTTTAATGACTGGACATGAACGGTTTAGCACTGATTTTTCAGGAGAAAATTGGCTCAGTTTGAACTTCGGTGACCATTGCTCCAGCTTGTAATGTGTGGATGCTGGTTTGGTGACATGAACACAGCTTTGCTAGGGATCGTTAAGGGCTGGTGGCCAGCACTATCAGGAGAGTACAACAGATGTGATTTTCTTATCTCTGGTGCCCCAAGGCTCTCCTTCCCCACCTTTCTTCTCCCTGTACTGGGAAAGATGCTGTTTGTTCTGCTAATTGTTTTGTTAGGAGACTGACAAGTCTGTTGGTCAACACTTGTATTTTTCCATTTCCTCTCCTAATGTTCATCCATGTTTATTGTTTTGGCTCTTGTCAAGTTTTTTCTAGACATTTGTTTCTAAACTGCTGCTCCTCCACAGTATATGTTGATGCCCCAAAGGGTCAGAGTCACAGGGAACTGCATCTTTGAGATGGAAGGGTTCAAATCCAATGGCCCTCAAACACTTGGCTCTGAATGAGTTCTGAACAGTATATGGGTTCAGGAGTGAAAGAGAAACAAGAAATCATTCCAACTGTAAGACAAAAACAACTATATGACCTGCTAGAGCTAAACATTTTTATGCAGGCTAACTGGGGGAAAAGAGCCCCCACACATTTCACTCTGAATCTTCAAGGCACAAGTGCCAGCAAACAGGAATGTGGCAGAAGGTGACCTGATTTTGATAGCAGGTTTTTCTCAAGCATTTGATGTTTTCACTAGTTTGGGTGTTTGTTTGTTTTTGTTTTTTTTTTTTTTTTTCCAGGAAAACAAAGATGAAGCAGTGCACAGGGATTTAAGAAGATCTGGACTTTATGGCAGATCTAATACTGATCAGGGACAGAAGTATTAGGTCTTTTGAGATCCTCACTGTATTTATGACTGAGGCATGGGGCAAAAATAACTTGAAATACATTAAACAGTGAAAATCAGCATCTGACAAGCAAAGGAAGTTATCAAGCCTGAAATGTAATGTATAAAGCACACAGAAATCCAGAACTCTATAGGAAAGGAGGCCTAGAAAGGAAAGGGATGTTCAAAGTGATGTACCACAGAAAGTGACACGCTAAGCTGAATGTGCTGTGGTTTCATAGCACTATCCTACTAGAAGAAGATTAGCAAAGCCTGAGATGAGTCATGTCACATCTATTTCCAGCAGTCATATTAGCTCTGACAGTGATCCAGAGTTTTGTGGCATAAATTTAAGCAGTTTGCAGTGAGTGCATATTGCCACTAATTTCAATTATCTGTAATTCAGTGGAGTGAAGGAGACCAACGTCAGTCCTGTAAGCAATCTGCTGAGGAAGCTTACAGGAGGAGTTTCTGGCCTGGCTGTAGTTTGGTGAAGCACCATTGGTGCAGCTCAAGCTGTTGCCTGCTGAAATTAGGAATGTTTGACACTGGAAGTTACTGGGATCTGTATAAAGTGCCAGGTATAGAAAAGGAGATAAAGCTCCACACTATGCTCAGTGCAGAGCTGCCCACATAGCCAGCACTTTGTGAGAATGGAGCTTTGAGTGTCTCAAATAGGAAACAATAGCTGCAAACAGCAGCATTGTTATGAAAACTGTTTGTGTATCTGGGTGTTATCGTCATTTAGAAAGACACACATTCAGAGTAATGGGAAACATCTCTGAATCCCAGAAAGAGTGGTGAAAAAGGGCACTGAGAAAGTGTCAAGTCCAACAGCCATAACAAGCTGAAATGGCTGAAGCTCAGGCATGACACGGCCAGAACTGATGGATTTACTGCTGCTGGGAAACACTTGTGCTGGTACTTCAGGCTGAAGCATGGGTACATGCTGAAGGTGCCAGAGAGACTCATTTAATGTTGGCTGAGGAAGGCAGCGTAGAGGTGTATTTTTGAGTGTGTCGCTGCCCTCCAGAGCTATTTACAAGCCTGTGTTGTGCTCAGCCTTTTGCTGCACAGAGCTGATGAGTCTGTGACGCTGAGGATGCCACGGTCAGCAGATGGCACAGCTTTCAGTGATTCTCTCCCTTTTCTGTGCTGGATCACTTCCCACCAATGGTACAGACACCACCACTTGAGAAATCACCTCAGAAATAGCACTTTGGGAAAGAGTTTGGACTTCAGGTGGTGGCAGATCTCTCATAGTGCTGGTAGGTGTTATTTTTGTAAAACAGCAGCAGCAAAGGACTATTCAGTGCTTATTTTTTGGCAGAACTTATCTCCTAGCTCTCCTCCATTGGGTCATGTTATAGTCTGCTCAGCTGAATGAAAAGAGATCTTTATATCACATTAAGATATTAAGGTCTTTAAAAGCAGTATTCAGTTGGGTCTTGCATTCCTCTGTCAAGATGCTCACTGCAGTGGTCTCCTGGCAATTTGAGATGGGGTGAGCTTTGTCCTGAATCTGTTTTAAAGGAAAAAAAAAAGTGAAGATGTCACAGTAATTCAGGTTTTAGTGTCCTCCTCTGGAAAGGTGCATTCAGTCACCATCTCTGCTTTGGATGCAGCCTCTGGAGGGAAATGGCAACTTCTTTATTTCTCCTGTATAGTCAACTTTGGATGTTTAGGGCTCCTGACATGTCAGCAAAGGAAAGGTAATACCTGTGGATTTGGAAGTTGTTATGCATTTCAGCAGGCCCTGGACACATGTTTGAGAAGGGTGTGCACCAACCAGAGTGCTTCAGGGTTTTTCCTGGGAAAGGAAGGACTGGGTTACCCTGAAATGAAAAATGAGTCAGAGATCCTTCTCTGTGTCAGAAATTGGTTGCTGACCAGTATTTCTGATGTTCACATTATGGGTTTCATGCCACAAAACGAAAGCCTCACAGTCTGTTCTGAGCATCCCCTACACCTTTTTGCTACATTTCCTCAGCTTTCATTAAACTTCATTAAGGAAACCAAACATCCAGTGTTTCTATAAACAGGGACATTTTCATTATCGTGGAAGAGGGTGAAATACAATCATTTGCTGCAATTCATACTCCTACAGATGGGACATCCACAACTTCTCCTGGGCAATAAGGAGTTCCACTGTCTCACCACCCACTTAATTAAGAAAATAGATTAAGATATAGGAAGATGCTTGATGAAAAAGAAGGGTACTGTGAAAAAATATACCTTTCTTTTATTCCTGCCATATCTCATACATTCTTATGCCTCTTTTGAGCATCTTCATATCTTCTGTTCAGTCACATCCACCTCCCTCAAGCTGAGGTCCCCTCTTTCCTGCTGTCAGCAGCAAGCTCACCTTGAAATTGCTACTCCAGAGGCCAGAAGGAAAGAGTTTATCCTCGAGGTCTCTTTGCTCCTGGCCTTTGTCAGCTTTTCTTCACTTACAGGATTTGCTTTCATGTTTCAAGTGAGACACCTCTGCTTTTTTAAGTGTGAAGACACTGGCAAAGCTGGACACATCAATCTTCTGTTTATTTACAGGTCAGGTACAGGACAGGCAACAGCAGTCTGAGATTTCCCATGCTTTACACATCACTGACCTCTGCAATGACCCAAACTTTTATGGAGGATAAGAGGTAGTTCAAACTCTGCATCAGCTCAGCCCTTAGCCCACAGAATATCATGTGGGATGGCTCAAATATGCCAAATTGTGTGTTGTGATTAAGTGGAATGGTCCATGATCTATTAAAATATGAGCAAATTATAGCCACATTAATTAAACATAGACTTTCTGGTTGAGCCTAAGCCACAGATGGCATCCCACAGATGGAATGCCACTCTTGATATTCACAGAGCCACTCAGCCCTTTAAGTTCAGCTTGTGCTGATTAGTAGAGCAATTTATTTTAGGTGCAGCTATTGGCCTCTGCTGAGAAGAGTGCTCTTAAATGGCTATCACTGCCAAGGGCCCAGTAGACAGAAAAAAAAGGGTGCAATGGGGAGCAGGGATAATGGAAGCTCCAAAAGTTATCACTTGTTCTTCCATTCTGGCCTTTCAAAGTAGCAGGAAGGGAATTGGACACTGAGTTCCCACTGATGTTCAGCAGCTTTGGCTATTTTATTACTCTAAGTGCTGTTTTTTGACTGATTGTAGCAGTGATCTGTTGGAGGATCTTTTGATTAGGTCTTCTAATACTGAATGTGGAGCTCTTTCATAACAGAAACATTTACCCTTTGATGCTGAGTCCTGAAATCATCCTTGTCTCTCCCTCCAGAAGGCTCAAGTTATGGCTCACTAGGTTTTGTGTTGTGTTTTTGGCAGTGCTTGTGGGAAAGGTGCATAGCAGGGTTTATTTAGCAGGAATGGCTACTGGTGATAACCTAGAATGGGGCCCCATTCTGTTAAGCACTGTGCATCCTCTGTGCCAAAGAGGGGAAGGATTATTCAAAATAAAATTTCTTACATCCGGCCATGTGGAAACTGATGCGTGGATATGAAATGACTTTTCCAAGGTCATACAAAAAATCTGTGGCAAAGCTAAGACCTAGCACAAGACAGCCTGAGTTCTAGGCCAGCACAATAATGTCAATTATAATTATTAATGTCAAAAAGGAGGAGGGGAGAATAGAGGAATATTTCTTCAAGGAAGAGGATGGCAGGGAATTATTTAACACTTTAATTCACCCTGACACTGTGTGTAAAGATAAGTGTGGGATTCTAAAATCCAAATAGATTTCTTTTAAATGCACCATCTCGTTTCTAACATTAATTTTTAGTTAGAGAGGTGGGAGGGAATTTGCTATTACTGTCTTTGAAAGGAGCCAGCCTGTTACATCAGTAATTAAGAGCAGTGCTGGAAAGGCTTGCAAGCTTTTCCTTCATCTGCTTCAGGGCCTCTATTTTAACTGTAAGTGGCCAGGCTTCCCTGAAAATACAGTGTTTGCCCTGATAAAGGTTCATCTTCAGTAATAAGTTGAAGGTAATTTGGAGGCTCTGGTGCAGGTCCTGGCTGTCTGGCTCATGGGTCAGACCTGGCTTGTGTCTTCCAGCCTCTGTTACTCAAGGCAGCACTGGCCAACAATTACCACCAGCTACTGCCACAGCTCCTGGAAGAGTGGGGACCGTGTTAGTACAAAGCCCTGGAAAACCTGGAAGCTCACCTTTTGGAAAAAAAAGAAGAGCAACTCAGTGCTTTTGCAACTGTGATGTGGATATCTGTGTCTCCCCATGGCCAGCAGTGAGGCATGAAATACTCGGGGACAACTTGCCCACATCTCATGAAAGAGACATTAACTTAATGTTTGGGGCAATGCATAGACTACAAAGGTTGGAGGGCAGGGCACTAGAAAGACAATGCTCTCTGCTGGTCCCTTCGCTTCACTGACATCTCTAGGGGACCATCTGCACCCTGTCATAGGAGGTTAAGACCCACCAGTTTAGAGCTGTGACGAACTAAGGGCAATAATTTTTGGACCTTTGTCCTCTTCAGCTGAAATGTATTTAAGTTCTTTCATGTGGGCAGTGGTTGTCCTGGGAGTGCTTTCTCCATAAACAGCTGTGAGGAGCACTGGCTTTCTTTAGTGCAGCATCTGCAGTTGCTCCTTGCTTGGCCAGTAACAGAAGGCTGTGGCTGTGCATTTGTTCGTCATCGTGTGCTGGCTCCAAGCCATTCCCAGAGCACATCTTTGGCCAGGACTGCTCACACTTTGTTCCTTAGCAGTAAAGTCTGTGGTAAACCTATTGCCCTCTTCATTTTTCAGTGGACTTGACTGAAGCATAGATGAAGTTGTCTTGGGCAGGGGTTTCACGTGCATTCTAATGGAAGGTTCCTCCAGAGCACTGAGTTTAATAGCAACAGTAGCAGTGTGCAGAGCTGCGTCGGGGCCAGAGACTGCAGACATGAATATTGAGCTGGAAGAAAGAATCTCTAGTTTCATGGTGGCTGATGTATTGATACCAGTGGACAGCTTAGCTCTCCCTCAATTTTCTGGCTCTTTGGACGATATATCGGAGTCAGAGCTATGAACTTCTGCAGCTGGTTTGGAGGGGGAAAAAAAGAAAGGAAAAATATGTTTAAAAAAAAAATTTTTTTTCTTTCTACAGGAAACTAAGATTTCAAGTTTTCGTGCATACTCTGAATAAAAACTGTGAAATGTTTGAATTCCCAGTAGTAGGAAATACTAAGTTAGCACCAGTTCTGAGTTCTGAGTTCCGGAACTGCAGTTTTCTTTTCCACTTTGGCCTTGTTCTCCTAGTTAATTCTCATTTTCATCGGGAATTTTTTAGCTCAGAGCTAGCTGGCCAGGCAATTTTCCCTGCTTTACTAGATGCCTGCAGGCTTCTGGGGATCCATTAATCCCATGTCTTTTGAAAGACTGGTTTTCTGTCAGTATGTTTCTTCACTCTGATAAGCTGTTGGGGTGCTTTGCTGTGCTCAGTGTTCTCAGATAGTGAATCCTTGATCTTGGTCAACTTGAAGTTCTACCAGGAAAGTCAAGTTATTCAGACAGTGTTAATTAGCTACAGGAGTTTTACACTGAGATATGGTGAAGTCTGTGGAAGACTTCTCTTGGTTTTATGGTTTATATAATTAGAACTAATTTCATGTGATTATTTTCAAAATATGGAACAACCCTAATTGTTTTTTTTTTTTGCTCTCCATGATTTCTGAATATACAGTTTTCAACACAAGCGTCAGCAAAATTTGCCTCAGACTGTATTGGTTTGGCTATCAGGAGTATTTTATATGAATTCTGAAAATAGAGATTCCAATATAAGGCTTAGCCATCTTTTCCTTTGGAAAGCATTTTTCTGTGCTTTCTTCGCCAGCTTGATAGTATTGGTTGATCTCTGCCTTCCCAATAGTGTGTTGTTGGTATAGCTGGCTTTTCCTGTTATTACAGCCCCCCTTTGGGTTGTATTCTGCAAGAACCATGACCGATTCTGTGGGTAGGGAGTGGTGAAATTGAGAATGCTGCAAATTTTCCTTCAAAAATATTGTTGTGTTTGCAAGTTTTCACTATCTTCTTGCTTTGATATGATGAAGACCAATGCAAGGACAATGGTAAAAAACCCCAGTTTATTCAGAAGGAGGAATTAATGGTATGAATGGGAGCATTAGTCCTTCCAGTATCTCATCAGAAAGCTCCTGAAAACTGGGGGAAACCAAAGTCTACCTCTTTTTTATTTGAAGTAACCATTTTAATTAAAAAACACCCAGTCTGTCCCAGCTCTCTTGACAGCAAAGCTTATTGATTATTTCCCTGTATTCATGGTGCCCTTCCTGACCTTACTTAATTTAGATCCTATGTGGGCACTTATCTTTGTGGTCAATGTGGTTTAATGTTAGTGACTGAAAATTGATACACAGATCCTGGAGTCTTCTTCACAGGCTCACAGCCTCAGAAGCCATTAGGCCTTATCATCTTTGGTCACCTTTTCTTCTGTCCTGTCTCAGGATGGAGAAACTTCCTATTGATACGATTATATCCAACTGCATATCATTATGTTGTTGGAAAGAAACTTTGCACGTTTATGCCTATGGGCATGTAGGGACAGGACATGGAGGGAATGGCTTTAAACTAAAAGAGGTTTAGGTTAGATATCAGGAAGAAAGTGTTCAAGGCCAAGTTGGATGGGGCCCTGAGAAAGGATGCACTGGGTGGTGTCCCTGCTCACGGCATGGGGCTTGGAACTAGATGCACTTTAAGGTCCCTTCCAACCAAAATCATTCCAGGATTCTGCGTTTCTCTGATGTGATGAAACACAGGGGTCCTTCATCACCGGTGCCAATGTCTGCGGGGTGTTTTTCTCTTCTTTCAGCATGGTGCTGCAGCAGCCGTGTTTACTTTGTGGGACCGCAGCGAGTCAGCCCAGCTCCACACACAAAGGTCCTATGCATCCAGCTCTGGTCTGGAGGAGGATAAAGCCTCGAATTGTGCTATCCGTGCTCAAAGGCACTGAAGCGGAGCTGGGAGACCAGGGGAGCTGAGGGTTTGTTTAATGGTGGTGGATTTGGCCAGCATGCCGGCAGGAAGCAAGCCTGAGGCGCGGGCTGCCCGTGCGGGACGTGGTGCCGAGGAGAACAAGGGCACTGTTATAAAGCGGGGCCCGGCAGAGAAAAGGTAGAGCTGAGAGACTTCAGAGAGGACGTTGTTTCACTGGAGAAGCCAGTCTGCGGCAACGAGCCCCGGGAGGCTGAATGCACCCTCGGAGAAGAAGGAATGAAGTAAGCTGCTGAATGAAGCAGCTCAGAGGCCACGCAGTTGTTGGTTTGGAAATATCCCCTATAATGCAGGTCTCCCCCAGGAGTGTGCGTGCCCAGAGGGGCTATACAGCCCTCAGCAATACCTTGGCTGGATGCTGTTAAATAAGGTTTTAAGAATCAGAAGACAAAGCATTACAGGCTAGAGGGGCTGGGACTGCGAGGCTCTGTGGCAAAGGAGTCTTTCTTCCCCTGTCTGCAGGCTGCCGAGCGCAGCAGGGGCCCCCGGTCCATCATTAGAGCTTGCTCGGCGCCACTTCAGCCCAAATCACCAATATGATGGTTGACTGGCAGGAGCTTTGGAGGGGGAAAACGGCAATTACAAACTAAATGGAAAGGAGGAAATAATGGAAAAATGGAAGTTATAGAACAGAACTGACCACAGAGTGGAAAGGGACTTTGTGGAAACCTAATAAAGCATCATTACCTTTACTAGAAGAACACGAAGAACTGCAGCAGTAGAATGTGAATCAAAAAAAGTGATGTCTGCCCAATGCCAGCTGTAGCCCTTGGATCAGATTGTGCTAGCCTTTTCTATCAACCTTTTTTGTGTGCTTTCACAAAAGAAAAGAGAGGTGGCACTGAGGGGAACTTGTTGCTGTTCCCATATTCTGCCAGTTCCCCTTTTCCAATTGATAACAGCAGCACACAAATATGTCTAATTCAATTTTTCTACCATTTCCTGAAAGTTAGTCTCTATCAACTCTGAATCCCCCGGGCTGTCAGAGGGTTGGGAAGAGGGGACAAAGTTAATACATTTTCAGTTCTCTCTAGATAGTTTTGTGTTTCATTTTTCCTTAGGAATATGTATTCAATGACCCTTCTTGCTTTTCCACCACAGATCTGATTACCTTGTAGCAGTTCAACATAGTTTTCCATGGGTATTTACCAAGCTGTAAGAACTAGAGATTGAAATAAATCTACCTTAAACTACTTCAGCTGAAAGCATGTATAGAAGACATTATTTACTGTGAAATTAAACCAGGATAGATACTTGTTTACAATCCCTGGCATAAAGCCAACAAACGTGTTTCATTACTATGGCTAGAAAGAAAAACATCCTCTATAGAATTTTTTTTTTTCTTGCCAAAGTAAAAGAATTCAAAGAAGTGGAATGATTGACTTCTTGTATTAGACTAAAAACTGAAAGCAAGCAAAACAGGATGATTTGGTTAAAAAAAAGAACTCAGGTCATGTTCACAAAAAACCCTTCTCAACAAACATTAACTTGTTCCATGTACCTGCATTTTTACTCAATATTTGAGAAGAAAAGCTTGTAATGTCAACAGTTATTCCTTTAAAAGAAAGGAAAAAGAAGAAGAAATGAGGAAGCCATATGCTAACTGCTGTGTGTCAGCTGGTGAACCTGATCAGCGGTGCGTTTTATAGGGTTGTGCACTGTCATTATAATAGTTGATTGTCCCTCAGAAATAAAATATTAGCATGCATATCTGACTGCAGAAGTTCAATAATAATAGCAGATCATGGTAATACATTGCAACCAGGGACAGTCAGCAGCAGTAGCAAAGTACTGACTAATTGTCTGTTTGAGGTCCATTTTGTCTCTCTTAATTTATCCAGCTGCCACGAATTGCTTTTATGTTCTATTCCAGATTCTGAGTTTGGATAGGTCCTCTGACCTGTGCCACTCTGTCCATGTCTTCCTTAGCACAGATAATCATGTCTTTGAACTCTATCCAAGGAAGCCCTGCCCACTCTACAAACTAGTTATTGGAAAGCAACTGGTAAGCCAAGGGTCTTGCTTTTCACACGGCCATGGGCTAAATAAACTAAAAAAGAAATCACAGTTTTAATCTAGGATGCTGCTAGTGGGATGGCCTTCTCCTGTGGCTCTAAGTGCCTGATGTACAGCTATGCTGTGAACTCAGAATAGAGATTATTATTTGGTTGTATGTTTGTGTTTGTGGGACGTGGGATTCCTATATTGAAACAAAACCAAATAAACAGTGATAGTGCAGGGTTTGCCAGCAAATGATTAGTGTTCTGAAATTATAGAATCATAGAAAGGTTTGTGTTGGAAGGGACCTTAGGGATCATCTAGTTCCAACCTCCCCACCATAGGCAGGGACACCTTCCACAAAACCAGGTTACTCTGGAAATGTGAACTGTGAGTTTCTGATTGGCGTCCTGCTTACTTTTCTGTCTGCTTGCCCATACATTCTTGGTCTCCCTAGCCCCTGGCCTTGTATTTTTTCTCCCTTTTGGGGGTTGGCCGGGAAGCTGGGCTCAGGGATGCAGGTTAACTTTGCCACTCTCTCATCCAGACAGACACCAGCTCCCTCCCGTTCAAAACCCCTGTAACGGGGTGAGCCCTGCTGCGAGACAGGACTCATTATCACCGGCACAGTGTGTGCTAATGAGTCTAAATAGCTTCTAGAGCACACAGAGTGGGTGGAGTGCTGTATCTCATGGTATCAGTGTCTCCTTTGCTGGGTCTGGTTTGCTGAAGAGCACGTTTCAGTGGGAAAGGGAAGAAAAATGGATGGATTTCTAATTTCTTGCCTGTTCCTTCCACAAACAACCCTTCCCTCGAGCCTGCAGATTTATCACAGCTGAGAGGGAAATCTGTGGCAGCTCCTTATTAAAATATTGGCAGCCTATTACTGCTCCTTAAAAATGATGCAGATGGATCACCGACTGAAACAGTGCTGAAAGGCAGCTCTGTCTGAGGTGAAACGGTCTTTGTCCATCACTGCTACCTGCAATTTTCCTCACTGGAAAGCAGACTCTGGATTTTTTTTTTAATTTATTTTATTTTATACGTTGCCTACCTCAGCAAACCAAGATCCTGAAAGTTATTTCAGAGGCTCTCTTATCTTTTAACAGATATCTATGGTCTCTAGCTGTCCTGACCTTGAATTGGTTACCCGTGCATTTCTCACATCAAGATTAGATTATTGCGACTGCCTCCTGACAGCCTGGCCTGATAAGACCCTGTACAATTTCCAGCTGGTGCTGAATGCTGCTGCCAGGCTCTTGTAATAGAGAGATGAGCTCCACATTTCACCTCTGTCCAAAGCGCTGTGTTATTTGCCAGTTAAGCAATATATCGACTTGAAGAGTTCCCTGTTAAAGATGAACTGCACTTTTTATCCACACTTAGGGGCTGTGTGTGCTTTGAGAAGCGAGATGAAAGCACGGGTAGGCGCTGACTGCCCCGTGTAATGATGATAGGAAGGGCACTTGGCACCTGACCACATCACCTGCATTATTGGCAGATTATTTGCAGCTCACCTCTAAACAGCACGGCATGAATCCAGCCTGTTTTCTCCTGTATCTTTTTAATTTCCTCACCGACCAGTGAAATGATGATGATGATGATGACCTACCAGTGAAAACCTGAATTGGTATGAGCTATGTCTGTAAGGTGCTGTCTGCCCTGCTCTGCTGACTGATATCTCCTGCGTTTCACAGAACTGGATGCAGGAGCTGCTGCCATTGGGGCTGGAAGCAGGAGATGCTCTGTGGCCAAACAGCAGTTCTGTACCCTGCACTTCAGAGCTCAGCTCACACACAGCCTGCTGGAGCAGACGTGTGCGGATCAGGAGGCATCACATGCCATCACCACTGAGTGTTGCTACAAACACCGTGAGGCTGAAGGAAACTACAAGGTGCCAACTGAAAAATGAGTGGCAGGGGGGCTGTACAGGACAAAGAGATGCAGGGAATGGTTAAAATGTGTTATTGTATGTGATGTAATAAAAAAAAAAAAAAGGTGGATGAAGGACTTCTTAGCCCTTAGATAATCCTCATTTTTCTGTTTTTCAAAATACTTTTAGCTTCTCCCATTGGATGGGAAAAGGAAACTATTTTCATAATAAAGTTGTTGATGTTCTTGCTGGATTCGGTTTTTTTTCCTTAGAACTATAAATTTTGACATCCTAGATATTTGGGGCATACTGAGGGAGAGGAGGAACTGCATGCTTTCACAAACAATTATCCTCCTTACCTCCTCCAGGCTATTCTTCAGATAGGATAAATGAGCCTCTCTCCCCTAAATGGAGGGATTAACCCCGCTTCCCATCTTTCAAGGGGATGGTGGATTTTCCGTCACCACAAACTTTCAAATCTTTTCTTAAAAGACAAGTTCTGGGTTAAATAAACGTTTGTTTGTTTTTGTGTGTGTTTTGCTTCCCCCCCCACAGGACATCCAGTCTTGATAGCACTGAGCTAGAGGCTATGCTAGATTCAGTATTGCAACCCCATGATTGTATGGATACAGGTAGAATGAGTCTTCACTGAAAATGAATTTTGCTGTCATATGCAAGACTGGTATTATGCTTTTAACTAACTTTATTTATTTCAAGTGGGAACTTTTAACCTGCCATTAGCTGTAAAGGTAAAAGTGAAATACCACAGTCTTCATGAAGTCACTTCTTCCTCTTCAAAGTAATAATTCTGCAAGGAAGGAAGGATTTTTGTGTTACTTTTGCCATTTGAACCTCAAGACTGGAGAAGGTCTTCAGTGTAATAAAGATGTGTGTCATTGGTAAGACTCTTGGGATTGCATCAGTGAGCAACAAATTGATAAGGATGAGTTAGTAAAAATTATGTGGAGGTCCTTTGCATTAACTTTCTTTGCCCATCTTTTGCCAATTTTTGTTGCTTTCACAATCCAAAGATTTCTCTGAAATATTAAAAAAGGCAAAAAAAAAAAAAAAAAAAAAGGAAATGCTTCTAAGCAGATGAGCTCAGTCTGTTTCAAGAAATATCATGTTCATCAAGCATATGCACAGGACTCAAAATAGCTAATTTCTTTTTAGCATGATAGTTCTAGAATGCCCTTGACCTTCCAAAGAGGAGAAATTTGTACTACTGTGGTATATAGGATTTTAATATTAAAAGAGGTTAAATAGCAGAAAGTGAAAAGCTCTTTGCTTCGTCTTTGGTAAGAAGTGAGCTAATGCCAGCAATTTCCATGGCAACTACAAACAGACTGTCCTGTTCACTTCCATGTTATAAATAAAACAAAAATATTCTCTAAATAACATGCTGTGCCTACATGTATTTGCTATCACCATGTTCAGCAGACACTGGGAAATATTTTGGTACATATTTGTAAGAAAAGATTACAAGATTTATGCAAACTACACAGCCTTGGTGGGCTATATTCCTTTGAGGAAATAATAAAAATAACCTCAAAACAATGCCACCCTTTTTACTGCTGATACTCTCTGAGTTCTGCAAATAATTACAAGTCCAAAACCTATACATAACCAACAGCTGGTGTAAACAATAATAAATATGCAAAAGCGTAATTTTAAACAGGAGCAAAAACAATTTTAAAAGGGGTAGGTGATGTTTTGGACTTTTGCTTTTGTATTTCTGATGGGATGCACACAATGGCTGGAAGGACAATTGTTTCGTGGTTTAATTTTGCACAGATTCCAGTAGACCAGACCTACTTTGTGTGCTCTCACTGCATCTTGTATTCTGTTCTGTTTTCTAACACTAAAGTAGAGCTATTTGAGCTCACAGCAATTCTTTAGGTGTGGGTAAGTCTTCATCCTGCCCTTCTGTAGGTCGGGGAAATGTCTTTCCCATGTGTAAAGCTACAGGGGTCAGACAGGGCTTTGGAGCAAGGGATAAAGCAAAAGAGCTTCTTGTGCAAGAGCGGCTCAAGAACGTTTCTTCAGATTCCTCAGCCCCAGCTGGTGTTCAGGCAGAGGGCAGGGCCTGCAAAGCTTCATTGCCCTGGGAAGTGGGGTGACCATCCCGTAAGCCCCTTTCCAGCCATAAGAGGAGGACTGGGAGATGTGAGAAGAGCTTTCGGAGACAGCTGCTGCCATTAACCCTCCTTGAGGCTGAGGTGACCTTGGAGGAATAACCAGAAAGGTGCATTAGGCTGAACCTCTCACTCTCTTCAGAGTTTTTGCTGGGATTGCCCTGTTCTTCTGCTCCTTGTTCAGAATTCAGCAGCACAGTTGCTCACTGAACAGCCATTGCCATCCTGTTGTGCTTCCTGTCTGCTGGATGAGTGTCGATAAGCAGATCACTTGACATTACAGGCTTTTAAAGCACTTTTGATACTGGCCTTGCGTCTTTTCACATCTAGGTTCTCAAGTTATATTACATCATCAACTGTGGTCACATCTGTATGTTGAGTTAGTGGAAGATGTAAATGCTGCAGAGGAGACTAGTTTTCACTAGTGCCATTGAATTATGTCTATCTGCTGTCTTAAACTAGAAAATCTTAATGATTGGCTTGTCTTATTGCTGTCAGGCAGAAATCTCTAAAAATATATCATTCTTCCTGTGGAAGTGAATGTTTCTTGTTTTTTCAATCTCTTTATTACAGGAAGATGTTAAGTCAAGTTTGGTTGCTGGGGTTAGTTGCCTTTTACTGTTCTTGTGTATGTATAAAGGGCACAGGTAGGTATAGATTTTTTTTTTGTGTCATGTATTTTCATTCTTGTTAAAGCTTCCAAAGGTTGAATAGAGATTGTAAATACAGCATAATAAACACCTTGGCACAGCAGTGAGAGTATAATAGATTCTGTTTATTAGAGATTAATCTTTTTTTTTAATTAAAATTGCAGGCAAGGTCTCTAATTACGGTACAAATTATTTCAAGTGTATTTTGCTCCGTTAAAAATCTGTGTAGGGGACAGTGCTACACTTGAATCAGAGCTGGGAATCCAACCAGGAATGTGACCCCCTTGATCCCTCTATTCAGGTATATTTAAAAGCATAATTGAGGGTGAGGTGGAGGAGGAAATGTCTCCATTTTCTGTTATTGAGTGTTGAATTCTACCTCATCCCAGGCTTGACTCAGCCACCTCAGTTTCCACCTTCCCCTTGCTTACACTGGAGATCCCTGCTATTTATACTTCAGATCTCTGCAATGCTCTTGAAATTATGCTGAGGAGTTTAACTGTTTTTGTAGTGTCAGACGTACCATATGCTAGTCTATGAGTTTACACTGATTTTTAACTTCAAAGGGATAGGAAAATGGTGAGGACATCTGCTAGTACTGTACCTTCAGTAGGGAAGGACCTTTCCATGTTGCTTACCTGGGCCACAGAAAGCAAAGGTGCCATGGTAAGGATGCTCATTGTTTGGCCAAATTGGCGTCAATTTTGGGGGTCCATTAGGGATTCCAGTCCTGTGCTTCTGTGCAAAACATGCTCTGTGGCACCAGTCTCAGTGGTTTGTATGAGCTGGATGCTCTCCTGATGCCCCAAGCTACCTGTGAAGGGGTAGAAGAGGGAACAATATGACCTGGATGATGCTGCAGAGTGTTATCCAGCAGACAGGTGTGTGTGGGAGAAGAAATTTCAAATATTGTCCATACCCCATTTCACTGCTGGCAAGCCCATTGTCAGGGCCCTGAGGGCATTACCGAGCCTTAATGGCTCTGATCAGCCTCACCTGGAGCTTACATCCCTGCCAGAGACTCCAAATTTAAGCTCAAACCTGCACCTTCAGTCTCTCTCTGAGCTATGCCGTGGGTAAACACTGCTCCTTGGTGCTGTTGTAGAGATCTGTTCTCATGGCTGGACATCCTGAATGTACCTTGTAGATTGTCTCTAGGCCTGTATTTGGCCTCTCTTTCTGGATGTACTTTGGACCTGTGTTGTAGCCCTGTTTCCAGCCCTGCCTATGGCTCTGTGTCCTTTTATTCCTGATTAGACTCCCTGGTTGACCCCTGGATCTGGTGCACCACCTGCCTGGGCTTGTCTTGGACTATTGAGAGCCACCAGCACCTGTCTCTGCACACCATGTCCAGACTCTTTGGGACTGTGCTTGTTGGTGAGAGCGCTGCCAGGGCTGGGTCACCCTTGGCTCCTGTGCTGTTCTCTCTCTGGGCCATCTCTCTCTGCTCCCAGGATCTTCTGCCTCTCTGTATGCCATAATGACCATTATGGTTGCATCCAGCTTACTCTGGACTTTGGTGGGAATGGATGGCAATGTGGTAGCCAAGGACTGGCTGGAATAGTGAACCAGATGGTGAACCGTATACCAGATGCTGGTATACAAATATTACTATAAGTCAATTCTATTCCTCCATAAATAGTGGACAGTTCAGGGCCTCTTGATCTCCCCTTGAGGAGGGATACCTCTCTAGGTTCCTTCTTGAGGTTGAGAGGTTCCTTGCCACAGCAGATTTTTGGTAAGTGATTAATAGCATGCTAAAGTTTGAATTCTGAGCTGAATGTTATAAAGGATTGATTGTGCACGCATAATCCTTTAGACTTAAACCACTGACATAGTCTAGATCTAAGTCTGGATCAAGGTGCACCTGAACTCCCTTCTAAGAAGTTGTTTAGAGCACATGGAGGTTCTTTCTGAACCTCATGATGTAATGGGAGGGTTTCCCTGACAGTTTTATTTCCTCTATGGAGTAGATACTCAAATGTGCCTTGCCATCAAACCTTGTTAATCCACATTTACTATCAAGCATGGTTAAATTGCTGCTTATATCAATAAACATATTGCTACTGCTCCCCTGGGAGTACAGCGTGGCACTCCATGCCCATTGCTTCCCAGTGTCCATGTCCTTACCAAAGCACTGTTCCTCTCAGTTTTGAG
Organism: Scytalopus superciliaris; assembly: GCA_013400415.1. NCBI lineage: Eukaryota > Metazoa > Chordata > Aves > Passeriformes > Rhinocryptidae > Scytalopus > Scytalopus superciliaris. The sequence goes on from VXBX01002822.1 coordinate 47,304, forward strand.
TTATGTCTCCTGGTGGATATCTACCATAAACCATTGACCTTTGTGTTTAAATGCCCAGACCATCTCCACCGCAGTTAGAAGGAGCATGAGTCTCAGATCTCAGCACATTGTTTCTCCTTTCTCTCCCAGCACTTGTCATACAAGACCAAGCACCTGTAGGTATCACTTCCCCTGGAGTCAGTGCCACTGGACAGAAGGATACAGACTCGATTGTTCCTGCTTTGCCAGGTAACAATTAACAACAGTTAACCCTTCCATGGAGTTGTCTTCTTTGTGTTATGTGGTTGACATTGGGGAGAATGGAGAGAACACCTGGTCCTTTATGTTTATTTGGGGAGATTTAAATAATTGACATGACTCAGTGGGTATCAGAGGGGAAAAAAAAAGATCCTTCAAGCCTCTCTCGTTGCTAAGAGACGAATGCTGCAACTTTGAAAGCCTCTGTGCACACAGGGGATATTATCCCGGCAAATTGGACTTTCAAATCTGGCAGCAAGGGAAAAAAGGTGATGCCCAAAAAATAGAGGTCATTTAGGTGATTTGATTTCAAAGACATCTGTTCTCCTTTGCTTGGAGGGCAGGGGGCTGCTCCAGTTAGTGAACATATGTGACCACATTATGTATCATAAGTTTACTTGTGAGTGTTTTGGTCCTGTGCTCACAGCTTGGCCAGGTGACCCCCTTTCTCTTCTTTCCAGCACAGTTAATTTTTAACTCATCTTTTGTGTACAAAGCTTGATTTCATAGTCAGACCATGTGTAGCACTTGCTTTGAAGCCCAGAACAGGTTTGTATGCAGATGGAGTGCATGATCAAATAGCAGTTTAAAGTTTTATACCCACGGGACCTCTAAGCCTCCTGTGCAAGATCCCTACACTGACTGGCACAGGATGGTAAAGCAGAACCTGCTCATCTGTAGCGTTCCTGTCTGGAATAGCAGCTGCCTCACTTCATAGCTTCTCTGGCCTTGTAACTCTTCAAAAGCACTGCTGTTGATTGCCTGCCAAGTGAAGCTTTAGGGAGGATGGTGTAAAGGCTGTGACCTCTTCTGTTTTCAAAATTTAGACTCTCTGCATCACGTGATGACAGGGGAGTAAATGCCAACACTACTGCACTGCTCCTGTCACCAGTCCTGGGTTGCTCATGTCACTATTTGCAGAGGGGTGGAGGCAAAGCTCTGATCCATGTGATCTTCTCAGTCTGTAAAATGGGCCAGGATTTTTTGGTGTGTGCTCCAGACTGATGCTGATCACGGTGCTCTCGTTGCCATTTCTGTGCTGCAGAGTGTCCTGCTTGCACAATGCTTTGCTGTTGTGCCCTGGGCTTGTGTTTGCAGAGCAATGAGGAGAAAGATTGGGAAATCTGGGCCTTCTGAGACCTGCATTGCCCTGGTGCAAGGCTTTTGTTGCCCTGAGGTTTTTGTGTGCTCTGACAAATGATGCCCTTTCAGTGACAAACACTGAGAGCTGTAGCTGCTGATGCTTGGACACAAAGCATTGGTAGTACCATCTCGTTATCTGGTAAACAGGGGTTTCAGTCTCAGTTCACTGAGGAATGCACCTGAGCGTGGTGTGCTTAATTTGAAAGTATGGAAAAGCCCCAGTGTCTCAGAGGGGTCAGTGTGAATTCTGCCACTTGTGCAATATTAAACACCTATATCAGGTATGGGTTTTGAGCTCAAAGACTTCCCCTGACTGAGTTCTGGTTCAAACAGTCGCCATCAGACTTTTTCTTAAAGGCATGGGAAATTACTAAATTAAATGTACTTGCAATATAAAATATAAAGAATATAAGAATCATGGAATGCTAGAAACATTAGGTTGGAAAAGACTTTAAGGTCACGAAGTCTAATCGTCAAGCCAACACCACCGTCATGTTCACCATTAAACCATATCTTCAAGTGCACCATCCACGTGTTTTTTTGAACACTTCCAGGGGTAGTGACTGCACCACTTCCCTTGGCAGTCCATTCCAATGCTGAACAGTCCATTTAACTAAGATTTTTTTCCTATCATCCCATCTAAACCTTCCCTGGTGCAACTTGAGGCCATTTCCTCTCATCCTGTCACTTTTTACCTGAGAGAAGAGACTGACCACCCACCTGGCTACAACCTCCTTTCAGATAATTATAGAAAGTGATCAGGTCAGCCCTGAGCCTCCTTTTCTCCAGGCTGAACACCTCCAGCTCCCTCAGCTGCTCCTCATAAGACTTGTGTTTCAGACCCTTTACCATGTCCCCAAGTGCCACATCTACGCGTCTTAAATACCTTCAGGGATGATGACTCCACCACTTCTCTGGGCAGCCCGTTCCAATACTTGACAGTGAAGAAATTTTCCCTATTGTCCAACCTGAACCTCCCCTGGTACAACTTTTACTAAATTTTTGAGATGTTGCCTGCATCTCACAAAATCACAGTAGCTTTGAGAATGACCAGTATTTGCCATCTAAACTAGATGCTTTCTGTTTCATCTGCTAAAAGGAACATAAAAGAAAAGGTAGAAAATACATTAAAAGTAAAAAGGAGAAGATGCAGGAAAAGAGGGAATAAGAAGGGGAAGAAGGGGGGTTTTGATCTTTACCAGTATTTATGAATAAAGTTGAAACTGAGAGCTGATGTCAGAGGCTTTTCCTGGGACAGTTTCCTTTCAAGATTAGGACAAAAGGTCAGCCTTGTCATGGTGGACCATGGACTAAAAGGAGGAGATGAATATCATAGGCTGTGTGTTAGAGTTCATGCTTGTCAGGTCACCTCTCCTCATGGGACTTGTGTCGGATAAGGTACTCTGCAAAGTGGTGACAGACCCATCCTGTTGCTATTTTGCTCGCTGGTTTCCAGCATACCCAGTTTGGGTTTGTCGTGCTGGTCCCTGCCCTTCCTGTTTACCAGGTGTGATCCAAACTCAGCTGTCTCTGAACAGAGTCCCTGGCCTTCCTGTTTAGGTGAATTAAATCAGTCAATAAGTTTCATCAACTTTTCTGTGCAAAATCACAGAAGTGGCTGATTTTAATTTCTGTTGGAAACAGTGCATGGTCACGTGTTCAGCATCACTCTTGATGCTGTTGTTACTGTGCAAAGAGCTGTGCATTTTCACCTGGAGAAGAACCAGCCCAAAGCATTCTAGTTTTCCAGGAAATAAAGACTCAGAGCCAAACTCTTGCAGTTTCTTTTCCACCCTTTTTAATTCTTCTTTTCTTTCCTCTGCTGCCTAATTGGAATCTCCTGTCTGTATGCATTCCTAATAGACTTTTCTTAACACAGGTCCTGAACCCTACATGGTTTTGTAAAACCATTGCTCTGTGCTGTCTGTAACAGATGGGAAATGTAATCTTCTGGGTCCTGTGACAGTGTCTGCTCGTTATTATATGAACAATGAGAGGAGAAACATAAAGGGTGCAATGAACGTTTATTTCCTGACACCTTGTTTAAAAGGCGACAGACCTGATTCTTACTCCCTATAAGAGCTGCTGGGAGCACTTTGGTCTAAGATACCTCCAACTCAAAAGGAGAATTGTTTAATATGACTTAGAATTTTTTTATACCCTAAATTTCTCTCACCTTCCACCTTTTAATCCAACTTGTCATTCAGGCAGCTTTGACTATTGTCATGCATTTATCAAAGAGTGGGTGGGAAGGTGATTCCTACAATTAAGTGAATCTCGGGACATTTGTTTCAGAATCTCTTTAGCTTCTGCCTCAGACCTGAAGAAGAGCTGTGGGGTGTTTTCCAGCTGCATCTCTCTCTGTGTGATTTATTTATTGAATTTTATTTTTCAAAGACTTGTCTTCCTGAAAACTTGCCTCGTGCTCACACCTCTGAGGCTGTACCAGGAGAAGACCTATAAAGAATGCTTTTACTAGGGGGAACGGCCTCAGTCTCCGTGTTTTGACTGAGAATCTGGAATCTGTTGGGATGCAAACAACCTTCAGATGAAAGTGGATCGTGTATTGCTTCTTTGAGACAGTGCAGTTATCACAGAAGCTCAGAATCATCGAGGTTGGAAGAGACCTTCAAGGTCATCTAGTCCAACCATCAATCATACTGGGTCTATGATGTTAAAAGCACTGGGGATTCAGACCAGCGAGACTTACTAAATATTAAGCAAAGAAGCCTTACCTAAAGATAGACTGACTAGACAACTAAAACAGTGGTGGTACCTTTTCTTTTGCTTTCTGAAGGTAGCTTGGATGACAGCCTTCAGAGAACTGAAGGAAGCCAAGTAATGCATTTTCCTGTAGGACAATGTCTTCCCTCTTCTCCTTGACGGTGTCCTTTTCTGCCTCTGACCTGTCTGCTGGCAGCAGGCCAACTGTAAAGTCCCTGATATCTGATCTTCTGCTATCCTCTTACCTTCCCTGCCCCAGCATGCAGATCCCTGTGCTATCTGACTCTGTTTGAAGTTCCAGTGTGATGGCCTCTATTCCCCTATCAGTCCTGCCAGTCTAGCTGGTTTCAGCATTTCAGCAATCTTCTGTGTGGGTTGGTGCATTACCCGTAAGGAGTGGAGTTTCATGCTGGAATTATTATGCCCTACTTATTTTTAATCCATCTCCGCCATCAGCACCTTTGCCAAGAAGTGGAGTCGAGTTTTGCAAGCATTGCTTTGATCTTGCTTGTACCTTGGGTAACATCTGTATCAGCATTTGCATATTGATTCCTGGTGGAGGGATTCACAAGCCAGGTTTCCTTTAAAAAGCAAGAACTGTTTTCTAATAATAATTCCTTTGTCTAGTAATAAGCACACAGACACACACACAGACACACCTGGGTTTTGGACATGCTTACAGCAGTTCCCCCCAGTCCTGTTGTGTGTCCTTGTTTTAAGGGTAAAAGATTCTGATCAGAAGGTAATTCATCCCAGTTTTATTTGAAGATCTGTTTAAAACAAACATGGCTAATTTGAAAGCCTCAGTGTTTCAGCTATCAAAAGTGTTTGACTCATCATATTTCTTAGTCTCAGCCAAATCCCACATAATAAAGGTGCTGTGTAGGTATTACCCTGTCTCTTTCACCCGCGATGAAGCCATAAACATTGTTCCTTTGACTCCTGTTTTCAGAGGGATGTAACATCTATTGTGAAAACTGCTCTTTTAGGGTGGTGCTGGCTGGAGACAGATGTGTATTACAGTGCCACCACAGCTGTGCTGTGACATGTCACATTATCTACTGGTAATTAAGGAGTAGCATTCTGGGTCACCTTGGTACAGTAAATCCACTAAATAAGTTTTCCTTAAGAGGGTTTGGCAGCTGCCAGCTACCAGCTACCAGATACAGAAATATGCAGATAATTTTTAAAGCCTTCCCTTACCCCATTTCCTCGTGTTGGTGAATATTTATTTCTAGTTACTAATGTAGGAGAGTTGGGCAGGGAGGGAAGGAGAACGTGTAAAACCCTGGCCGTTTGTATTTCATAGATCTAATTACTGTATCTTGACAGGGAAATGTATACAAGCACGTGAATGTATATTAGAATTAGGCAAATACAGCACAAATATATCTCTGTATGTCCTTCCAAATGAGCTAAACCACCTGAAATATCAATGATTGATTTTCTAGTGTGTGCAATTGCAGCCTGGCTTATTGGTTTATTTGTGAAGAGATGAGCAAGCGAGGTTTTATCTCTCCATAATTTCTGCAGAAAGCAGAAATTGTAGCAAAAATACAGTAAATAATTATCCATGAGGGTGTTTCTACAACAAATGATGTTATGGCCTTTCTGAAATTTACTTGTAACATAGAGTTCATGAGGAAAGAGTGAGAGCATGGATCATGGGCAGTGACAGAGTTGGGACCATGCACTGTCCCTCACCTGTGACAGTGTGTTATTTTTACTGCGCTAACAGAAAAACACTAACCTTTTCCATTCAAGAGTCTGAAACATTTCCCAAGACTTTTTACAGTCTAATCTGTTCTCATTCCTGTTTGGGTAGTGGGTGTATCAAAAGTCAGTGTCTTCTCATGTAACATGATGTGAAGCTGAGGAACTCCTTGCTGCGGGCTGTTCTAGTTGCTGGGAGTTCACGTGAGTTTATGGGGAGACTGAACAACTTAATGGAAAAGAAATCCATGCAGAGTTAGTAAACAGCAATGAAGCACCTCAAGCATCTCTAAGACTCAGTCTGCTGGTGATGTGGGTGATCAGTTCTTGAAGTGTTGCAATGCCCTGTTTTAGAATTCTTCCTTATGTATCCACTGTAGGCCATTGGTGGAGATGGGTTCCCACTCTCCCCTGTACAACTTTTCCATTCTTGGACCCCGTGAGGGATTTGTGAGGTCTGTTAGTGGAGCTGGATGAGTGTGCTGTTGTGTCCAGCCAGTGTGCACGGGTCACTATGCAAGGAAATAGCTTAAATCTTGTGTAAGCCCTTCCGGGGACAGTTTTAAGTTCTCTCATGGATCAAGGCAGACATGAGCAGGCTACTTGTGAGCTAGTTACAAAATACAGCTTGCATTCCTGAACTCATCCATTGCACATTTAAGAAAAATAGAATAAAAGTGATGAAAATCACTGCCTTGGCTGGTAATTTGTGATCAGACAAAAGGTTAAGATCTTGGAATGATGACTTGTTCATCCAGCTGCAGTACATATGCAGACACACATGAAAATGCCAATGAATATTTTATGCATATTAAGATATCAACAAACTCCATGTGTTGCACAGATAACAGCAGGGACCAATGTGCCAAACAGAGATGCCTTGTCGTCACTCTTTAGGTTTGATTCTATCCCATTCAAATCAGTAAGAATATTGCTACTGATTCTGGCAGAAACCAAGATTTTTATCCTGAAGTGTCTAACTGCAGGAATTTAAGCACCTATCTTTACATGGTTCAGATTGGTAACAGAATGTTTCTTTTAGTGATATACAGAGGTGATACATTCCTACAGGCTCATCAGCTTAAATTTCCTCTCACGTACTGTAACAGCAAGGAAAAAAAAAAAGAACAATGAAGCAAAAGTAGTATGTTGAATTAATAATACAATTTATACACTTAAAGGAATTTAAAAAATATCTTTCCATAGAAATTACTTCAGAAATACATCAGAGGCACAAATTAGGCCCTCTGAGGTATGAGTAAATGTGAGGATGTAACACATGGTAATCAAATCATGTCATTTCATAGACATAGAGGTGATCAAAGCATTAATAAAAACTGCAAGGTCACCTTGAATCAAGGATTCGGTTTTGAGTGTTAAATGTTTCTTTCAAACACTTATTTTTGGCTTATGAGACTTACAATGACTTGGGAAAAATTTTGTCCCTGTGCATGCATCACCACTAGTTCAGAGAAATACAAGGCTGAGGATGCACCTCTACATCCCATTTGACGGAGCTGACCTGGCCTACATGAGCCTCTGAGCAACCCCATTGAAAAGAATAACAAGGCACAGTGGAGGGATGGGTCAGGTTGATCCTTCAGGATTCTCAGCCCAGTTCTTTTCCTGCATCAGACATAGAGGATGCCAAATATAGATAGCTAAACCCCCAGGGTTTCCAGGTGGCAGAAAACTGTGTTTTTTTTTTTTTTCCCCCTCAGTCTAAAACAAGCCTTCCTCTTTATTTCACATGAACCAGAAAACCTAAGAAAAGGCTGTTTTAGACACATCAATACACAGTGTTTCCGAAATGAAATATGCTCCCCAGATGCTTCAGCTTCTCAGGGAAATCGATGATCTTGTCAGTTCTGCCACTGGTAGCAGCTGCTCGTGTCTCAGGATTTGTGGCTGGACTGGTGCCAGTGCTGCTCAGGCTTTCACAGTCCCAGCTCTCCATCAGACTAGGGCTGCTGCTCTGGTGTCCCAGGACCACCAACTTCAGGGCAACCTGCAGAAGGGATCTTTGCCCAAAGGCTGGGCCAGCAGCCAGTGAGACCATTTGAAACCTCTGGCTCTGAAGGTCCCAAGTCCCATCCCATGGCCATGACTTGGAGATCAAGGCTCTTCTGCCCTTGAGTGATGTGCTGGATGCCATACCCCCTAGACAGAGCCTCAGGAAACCCCATCTCCTTAACTCTGACAAAACCCACCTCATGAGTCATTCCTAAACATGGAAGTGTGCACTGGCTGCAGCTCCCCAAACTTGAGTGGGATTTCCCCAGCTCTGAGGACACAAGGCCTCCACTGCATCAGAGTCCTTGGTTTCTGCAGTGGATTGTTGATACAAAGGTATTTTTGGCGAAATGTGAAAAGCTCCATCAGATGTAGTTTTACAATCTCCTGGCTACGATGTGGTTCCTGATTTATGTGGGAAAGAGTGAGACAAACCAGGACCTTGTGGTGGCCTAAAATGCTTGAGTAGACCTAATCAGGAAATCTTTGGTTTTTTTGTTGCAAGATTTGTGGAAGTAGTAAATGTAACTTTTATAGACATAATTTAAGGAAGAACTTTTCCTGGGAAGTTGTAAGTACTTTTTTTGGGTTTTTTTAAGGCCAACCTCTTGAAAATATCGAATCAAAATCTGCTCTGGGAAAACTGATTTAAAATCAGAAGACTTTCTGAAGCAATCTATTTTCCTTGAAGAGATTTTAAGCTTAGTAGGAAATCCAATTTTCTGTTAGAGAGAAAAATATTTTCAATTGTTCTGGATTTTGGTGAAGCTGTTCAGTTCCCCTGGGGTGGAATAGTATAAAGTAATCTTAATGGCTATTTGAAAAATGAATGGAGACTTTCGCAAGGACCAGGAGGTCACCTGGCCAAGAAATTAAGGAGACAAGGCCTGCTGAATCGTGGCTGGAAAGATGGTGTCTCAGAGGCTGTTTTTGTTGCTTGTGTTACATTCTCTGTGGTAAAACTCCAGGCTGATAAATTGCAACTTAAATATGCCCCCAGTGGATGATTATGAAGTGTGAAAACATTATTTATATTTTCCAAATAATTTCAAATGAAACAACCCCTGGCTAATGAAAAGAAAAGCTCGCCACCAAATCCCTCTGGTCCTGTTAAGTGTTCCTACTCAAGAAGTATCATGATCTGCACAAGAACATGGCCCTTGTAAGAAACAGAATAAAGTGCCTGCATGCTGCTAGTGACCTCAGTTGGAATTCCTGGTTGCTGGAGAGATATTGGTCTGTGCCTACAGGGGAAGCTGTTACGTGCCCAGCCTGCTCTTCTGACAGAGGACAAATGGTTGTTTGTAAACACTTCCAGCCTTGGTGACACAGAGGATGCAGAACCATGTCAGATATTAATTACACTATGAATAAATACAGAGATAGAAACTCTGGTTTTATCACTGTCTAGGTAGTGGATATTTACTCTGCTTTCCTCAGTACTGCTTTTCGTCTTGGTTTCATTGCATCAATAAATGCATTCATTAAGTGACTTTGCAGCCTCCTCACACGCTGAACTCTCTTCTAAGATGCAACCACTGTTGTAGCTTATAAACCAAGCATATAAAGTAGATATTCTCTCTAGAAGAACATTTGGGGCATTCCTTCATTCCTGAAGACTTTCCAGAATTCATCCTTGCCCTCACATGGATTATGTGTGTGGTTGAAATGAAACATGATTCTATACTGCTGCATACATAGCATGCATATTCACACCTACTTTATGGCATAGATTTTTATAGCTGTTAAATTTCCTTTTCATTATATTTGATTTGCTAAGATGAAGGCTTGTTTTATCAAAACTAATTACATGGTAGGTATTTAATGTTCTGTCCCTAAGGTTTTCATAGTAATAAAATTGATTGTTACTGATTAAAATGGTTCTATTACATCAGCTTAATGTCACTTGAGGTGAATGTGGTATTAGAAAAAAGGCCATTAAAAATGTTGAATAGGAAACACAGAGGCAAGGATTAAAGAAAGAGAAGAGATTCTTTGAATGGGTACTTTAAAAAAAATTATGATGAGGAATTTAAAAACCTTTGACTTGGCAACGATAGATATTTTAGATGTATACAAAATCTTAATGTTGTTAGTGCTTTCATGCAATTCATTGGATTACCATTCTCCACAGGTAAATGTTTGATATACAACTTTAAAAAACAGACTTTATATTAATTTCTTGTGTCATTACAGGCCTGCCAAATAAAGATAAAACTGTCCATAGAGTGAAACCAACATTTGCCTAATAATGAATATCCTTTATTTCTCTGTCAAAGTAAACACAGAAAGTCATTAAGGTTTATTAAAGGGTAAGGGAGGTTAAGGGTACAGCCTCAGGGTCTATCACAGTTGGTGGGAAGGTCTGGCAGTGGCAGTGGGAACTGCCCATCGCTCCACAGGCTGGGACTCTGGACAGCCAGGAGTGCAGGAAAGGCATCACTTCTGAAGTTGGAGAGAGATCCCTGAGAAAGAAACAAAGACATAAAGAAAGGAGGAGTCAAAAGAGGGGATTAATAAGCTTGAGAGAAAGAGGACACCTTAAAAAACAAGTGATTTTTAAATCCCAACTTTCTGGAGACATGTGACCAGCTGGGAGTCTGATTTCTTTCTCTCACAACCTGGAAATGTGAACAGTATTTAACTACACAAAAGACAAGTAGGAGAAATTAAAAGGGTGTCATTTTATAAAATTTGAATTATTTTTAAACTACTCCTGTAGATCAGTATCTCACTTTAGAGCAGCTACCTAAAGCTTTCCCTATCCTCTCCTGTGATTTTTTACAAACTGAGAACTCACTGATTATCATTCATGCCTCTTCTCTCTCTGGTCTCTGACAATTTTATTGATAATTTCATATTCCTCTTTTTCCAATGCAGCTGCTGAATGGTAGTATTTGACGTCATTCGCAGCTGCCTGTCTTGCAAGAAAGCCAAAATATCCCACTTTCCTTTGACTTAAATTAAACACCTCCAGAAAAGCTAAATTCAGTTGTATGGTTAAAATTAATTTTTGTTTTCCTTTAGTTTGAGGCTTAGAAACATGTCAGAGGAAGAATGTGTTGTGCAAATCACAACTGGGAAGCGGCATGATGCGAAACTAGAAGAAAAATCTGGGAGGTCTGTGGGAGGAGGAGGGGAGAAGGGAAAAGTCCTGAAAACTGGAAGCTTACAGAGGAAATAAATAAAGAGTATCAATGAAACTGTAAGAACCACAGTGGACAGTGCGTCTTTTATGTTTCAGTGACATTTTCCTAGGAGAAGTAAATTCATCCGTCCATAAACTACTTGGGAAACACTCCAGACAAAAGTTATTTTTGAGATAAAATGGCATTTTCCTGCACTTAATGGCTCTATAGGAGACAATGGCCAAAGACTGGGGAGGGAAAGCCTTAACCCCAATATAGTCAAATGACAACTGCTGTACAGTATACACAAGGAAGAATAAATTTCATCTAAGGGAACATTAATCTTTTCCTATAGGACTATACTTTTCAAAACTTCTATGTAGTGTGTACACTTTTATTTCCTTCCTCAGTTTTAACCCATCCTTCACATTCCTTTAAGATGAAAATATTGTTTAATTAGAAAGGAGAGATTTGTATCCATGGAGAGAATGATTCTTGTTATAAGCCAAGAAAGAGTGACTGGATATTAGGCCCTTGAGGGTAGGAAGGTGGAAGAGGAAACAAGGAAACAGGAGAATCTGAGGCATCACAGATTGTAAAGTGTGTGTGTAAAGAGAAATTATTGCACCTTTCCTGTAGCAAGGTCACAGCCAGTCCCAGTATACTGCAGCTTACATGTGACTTTGTTCCGTATTTATATCAGTCAAGAATGTAAAAACACTATGAAAAGGTGACAGAATATGATTTTTGGCGTTCTCTGTGTTAAATCAACTCATCTTCTGAAGAGCATCTGGCTGGGTCCTAGAGCAACTTTGTTCTTCCAAGTAGTCCTTAGAGGACCAGTAATTGGTAGGAAATCGGCTGTGTTTGACCACAGCTTAAGGAGAATGTTTTGGGACACACATGTGTGTACTTTTCACAGACATACAAACTAGAGCGGAATGTTTGTCATTTAAACATCCTGTTTATTTACTGAAAAATGAAATTTGGAGGAAACTGGACATGTTTGTTGGTCAAAAATGCCTTTGGTCTCTTATACTTTCGAATTAAAAAGGAGTCAACTCTTTCTGAGTAAAAATGCTTAATTTTTAAGTTAAACCTTTGAACATTGTCAGTTGCAGTGGTATCCTGTGGTAAATTGTAGCAAAACATAAATGTTAAACAACATTGGAAAGAAATCCTTTGTTTCAGGCTAAAAGAAATGTTTTAAATAGCCTATTTCACTGAGACATTCAAACACTTTCATTTCAGATCAGTGTGAAACCACTGCAATTTGACCAGGAAATGTGAAGTCTGTGATTTACGTGATTCCACTCAAAACACAGCTTTGGTCCTGGGCAGCAGAACCTGATGCTCGACAGCTGTACAAATTTCAAGGTCTTCATATTTTAAGAGAACCCTGGACGAGGCAAAGTTCCTCACTTTGCCTGATTCATGTTGTCAGGTGAGAAAAAGGGCTCAGGGTGGAAATGGAACTTACAGGTATTTTGAGAAATATTCGTACCATTTTAAGCTTCTAATACAGGGTACCTAGTTTATGAGCCCAGACAGGTTATATATTTCTTGGGGAGAGGTAAACTCCTAGTTTAGCTCTTAAATCATCTCTGAAGTCTCCACTGACAGTGAAGCAGTCTAAGCAAAGCACTGAGATTGAGCACCTAGAAGCAGGAGTTATGGACATCTTCCCTGCATTCCTCAAAAGACCACATTTGGGTGTTTCAGAGAATATTTTCAATGTTTAACAAGCAATGACTCTGCTAGAATCTGAGAGGAACCAGCATGTTGTTTTCCAACAACACCTGGCAGTTCAACCTGTGGGAGGACTGCAGTGTCTTGTTGCACTTTTCACAGTTTACTGAACTTAAGAATCTTGTAGCATTCAAACCTGGGATACACGTGTAATACCCAGCGAAATGATAGTTATTCTTGTGTTTACAGATTTAGGGAAAACAGACAGGAAAAGGGAGCTGGGAAGTGGGAAGGCAGGGAGCTGGGAAGAGGGAAGGCTGGCTGCTGGCAGTAATTGCCAGCTGTGCGTGTGCAGGAAAGGGCAAGAACTTTGTGCCTGTATGAAAACCTGCATTTAGAGCTGTTAAATAAGGAGGAGAGGCAGGAAGGGGAAGGAGTGGCTCCAGCAATTCCTAGCTGGATGTTTATAGCAAAGAGAGGGTAATTGTAACCACGAATTGAACTGCAGCAAAATGGAACTAATTATAGTTGGCTGCCAGTCTATCTCTTGCATTTGTGATATTCCCATTACAGTAGGTAGTGGGGGATGTAAGAGCAGAGTGTTTCTTCTTTTCTTCTCTTTACATAGAATTTCCACTAATGAAGATGCTATAGAAGAGTCTGCCTAAAAGTGAAATGTTAGCGCCTCAGCTGATGTAAATCACTGTAATCCCATTGAAGTCAACGCCGAAGATTTAACATCATGCTAATTGAAGTCAATGGAGCTGGGCTGATATACACCAGCTGAGGTAAATTCCCCAGTGCATTCTTTCTAGCTCTGAGGAGTGTTTGGAGCCTGTGCTGTGGTTTGAGTCACAGAGAGACCCCAGCTGTGCCGTTCAAACCAGGCTCTTTATTTAGAGCTGACCTTTCCTAAATTTCAGTTATGGTGTTGAGACTAGTGGTTTCAATGCAGGTTCATCCCTACACTTAATTTGCAGGTTTTTTTCATCTTTCTGGCCCTTGTGGTAGCATTCCCTTGTGTTTGCAGTTTTTTGCTTTTTGGCCTGTGTTATCTAATTAGGCCTGATATATTTAGCTGTCACAGAGTACAACAATCTGTAGCTAGGCTTCTGTTATTACTGATGGTAATATATTGTATGGAAGGATACCCATATGGTGTTAAACATAGTCTTGTGAGCTCCTTTTCTGGTGTGTAAGCAAATGCTCAGTCTATGGAAGACCTGCTGTCTGATTTGGTCTTTCTCTTCATTATGCAGTGATCTTTGAGCAAAAGATGTAACAAATTGGGGATGCTCTTTTCTCATTCTGTATAGCCAATGGCAATTCATAGGGCACAATAGTTTTGGAGGAAGCAGAATTGGAGTTTAGGGTCAGATTTCTGAAGGAGAAAGTTTGCTTCAGAATACTCGTGGTGGTCTTCCTTCCAGGAGTGTGTTATATATTCAGATAATTTAAGCTAGCTAACCTTCTGATTTTTCTACAAGTGAGATGCCAGTGTCAGAGACCCTTACCCTCCTGTGTTCAGGGAAAAACACTGTTACCTGCAGTCAAAGCAAAAGCCAGATTACATGTATATTCTTCTGTGGATCAATTAGAATATATGGAGTTGTACAGATGAATTGCTTTAAAACAACAACAAAGCCAGCTTCTAGTGCTGCAGAGGTATAATCTGAGCATCAAAGGGTCTCTTTGCAGATGGTACGAATGATGTCAGTGATGGCAGGGCCTCTCTGTCAGAGCTCTTTGTGCTTCCTGGCTTGTTTATAGGTTGGTCCTAGCATTCTTGTGAGTTCTGGCAAAATAAGTAAGATGTAAATAGCACCACCAGGAAGAGACACTAACCTAGCAGAAAAGAAACTCATTTAGGGTGAAGAGAGGAACTGAACTTGTACTCTTGGGTATAGAGAATCTCAAACCTGGATGTCCTCTTCTGAAGTGAATATTTTAATCAGTACTTTTATATTTGAAAAATACATTATTTGCAATGACTGTATCCATCTTTGGCCCTCTTTGAAGAAGCCAACACGAAGACAGAGACTCCAGTGAAATCTTCAGCTAAAATAAGGAGTTGCAGAGTGACTTCTGGGCTGGGTAGAAAGGACACCCAAGTCACAGTTTTAGATGCATCCAGAAATTAGCCACTTGATGTAGACATTTGAAGACTCTGTTATATTTGGCTTTTCATTGAATCATAGAATGGTTTGGGTTGGAAGAGACCTTAAAGATCATCTAGTTTCAAGGGCCCCCCTGCTTCCTTACACTGGAAGCAAGATTTTTTTAATCTTTGAATGTTGCGGAAACACTTGAACTTTCAATACCCTGTGAAGTGGTGTGTGAGTTAAGAACAGTTTTGAGGGTTGCATGTGCTCTCAAATGGATAGAAATGCAATTGGCCATAGGATAGATTTGGATTTCTGCCTTTTTATGCAGTAGGTGAGACTATTGCAGTGGATTTTAGAGTCACATGCAGGAAGTGTTCTGTGTCACCACTGCCTGTATTTTTACACTTTCTTTCAGGACATAAGTACTAAGGAC
Organism: Scytalopus superciliaris; assembly: GCA_013400415.1. NCBI lineage: Eukaryota > Metazoa > Chordata > Aves > Passeriformes > Rhinocryptidae > Scytalopus > Scytalopus superciliaris. Next base: position 62,489 of record VXBX01002822.1, read on the forward strand.
GTCACAACAACTGATGCACAGAGCCCCTGCTGGGAAGTGCCTGCACTGCTAATGAGACCCTATGTGATCTCTTATCGCTGGAGGGGCTGCCAGATGTCACTAGGAAGAGGCCCAGAGAATGGTGAGGAACATAAGGTTTGTGAGAAGCAGTTTGCTGGAAACAGTAGCTCCACAAAAAACTTTGGATTTAGCAGTCACTGCTAGTTACTTCCAGACAGACAATACCTCTGTGAGAATCTGCAGATGAAATCTTCGAAGTGAATGAGTAAGGTAGAGGTGAGGGGAAGGGAAGAGAAAATTCTGCAAGCTGCTAAGACAATGAGAAGCGAGTCATTAAAGTCATATAATGGTTGAAAGAATGATGAGAGTGCTCCTGCCTAAAAATATGAGAAATGTTTTCTTCGTTGCTGCTTGGGGGAATTCCTGCTCTGCTGCATCCTGACATTTCTTCTCTCCTCAGGGCACGGTAGTCATCCTGCAAATACATTCTGTTCTTGCTGCTGCTTTTGGTGCTACCAGAGGGCTTGATTTTGTGTGCTGAAATCTTTTGGAAATCTCCCATTGCCTCTCACCAGCATAGGATCAACTCCTGAAAAATGGTATTCCAGAGTAGAAATCTGATAGGTGTCTTCCTGAGAATTGAGTTTTGCTAGGCTAAGCACAAGTTATCCGAAAGCTAAAGGATTTACCTGGGCTGCAATTCCTGATGTTAAATGGGTTTTAGATATTTCATTTTATGTGGGAGTATTTTACCACCAGCAAAGACTGTCTCTTTGACAGCCATGGGTGTGTAGAAGAGGACTGCATTGCATAAAACTCTCTGTGACTGAAGGGGCTACTGTTTTCCCATTGGAGACTTGCAGTCAGTTTTGCCTCTCACAGGGTAAAATGAGGAGCAGTAAGCAGACGGCTGCTCTGTGGACTCGAGGTCCTTGGAAGCCATTAGAGTTCATCTTTGCCATGGCATTGTGCAGATACCAACCCTGTCTGTGACTGAGAACAGCACAGCACAGTGCAGCTTAGGGATGCCATCCTGTCAGTGTGAGGGGCTGTGTTAATCAGCCCGACCGACAGCTCATCGTTGCAAATAAGTGTTGATAATAACGTGCAGATGATCACTACTTTTAGCAGAACACTGAACTCCAGAGCCTTCTCTGTTTCCTGTTAGATTATGACTTTATGAAGCCTCCTGCAAGATGCTGCAGGCCAACAGTGTCTGTATGGGCGAATTCACAGATATCTCAGAACCTTTGAGATGAGCTGGTACCACCTGGAGGAGATCCTGGGGCTCTGTCTCTTGGGCTGGCACATAAGGGAGGCAGATAAAAGCTCCCAATAAGGGAGTCTGCCTACATTTTATATGCTGTTACTCTTGACTGTGTAAAGTCCCTCCCAGGGACTGTGCAGCTCTTAAAGTTGCAGGGAGAAAGACAGCCAGTTTTGAGGTTTACCCAGCAGGACTAGGAGAGACTGATAGTACTGCAAAGATGATTTGCCTCCCTGGCACAGTTGGTGCCTGACAAAACCCTGACTAGCCAATCTAGCATGTGACAATATGAAAGTTTCCCCTGTGTTGGCTTATTTGGAGAAGAGGGACAACATCCACCCTCTTCCTTTGTAACCATGTATGTTGTGGGCAAAAGAGAAGTGCCTGCACAGTATGTTCTGTTTGCCATGGGTTTTTCATCACTCTGTGTTGTGACAGCCTGGCTTGGAGACAGACTCTGGTTTTATTACAGAGAGTCTGAAGTTTTGAGAGACTGGAGTAGAGTTCTGTATTGAAGCAATTCAAAGCTTCCAGCTGGAAGAAATATGTCCAAGGCTGTGCTTTGCTACAGACTTTTCTGCTTCTGTCCCTGCTCTTACAGTCCACAAATGCACATAGGTAAGCAAGTCGTGTGTGTGGTATACTCGGAGAGCTGTATGATATGGTTGGCCTTGTTACCTTCAGCAGAAACAAAATAAAATATATGAATGTGTGTTGCCCTGTTGTGAAATTTTCACATCAACTGTGATTTTACTCTGACCTTTCTGTGATACAATCTCTACTAAGAAGAGTGTCTAGTTACAGAACACTTGAGTAGATGTCAAGTGCCCATATAAACCTGAATACTTCTGAATATTTCTCCTCCTTTCTTCTTTAGCTGATTTGAAAATAAAAGAAAGGGCTTGGTGTCTGATTTCTGGAGCAGCAGTTAGGAAAAATGAATGTTGAAAATATCTATCTCCAGCACAGAGCAGGCCTCCATGCTCTTGTCTTGCCTGGTGTGGCAAGACATGGGTTTCCTTGAATTGCTGAGCAGAGAAAGGCAGTATTTAACCCAGTATGGGCCTTGCTTTCAGAACAGATTAATTTTGTTGATGGTACTCTACTCACTGGAATTATTAGAGAAACCTTTAGCATTCTGACCTTTTAGGTCTGCTGAGTCTTCTTGCTCAGAGTCTGGCAGAGCTTGACCGATACAAGGGCTCTCTGTGGCTTCAGCAGCGTTGGACTGTGGCTAACATGTCCTCTTTAGCAGAGACAAAAGTTGTCTAGGTCCATATGGGATCTACTGAAGGGTCTCCCCTCACCCAGGTGAGCACTATCACCCCCTGAAAACATTCCTAAGGAGAGATGGTGAAAACATTTCCTCTCTCCATCTTGACTAGTCCAGAGAGCTGCCAAGTTTCCTTAGAGATGAAACCACCTCAAAGTCTCTGCTTCTGTTTTCCATGCATAGTGGATACGATGGATTAGAGACAGGTGAAAAATGCTCTCCGTTCTCTCTTGTGCATTCAGTCCCATGCTCAGGCACAACTAAGATCCGTGCCAAGAGGCAATTCAGGTTAGGAAAGGGATATGCCATTTTTCTCTACCTCTGCTTCTTGTCACATTTTGTTAAACGCGGTCATGTAGCATGTAATGAAGACATCTGTTCGTTTTGTAGGAAACTGTGAAAAAGTGTGTGCGTTTGCCTTGTGCCATCTGTTGCCATTCTGATAAACAGTTGAAAGCTCTGGCAAACATAAACAAAAACAGTGGCTTTGGTGCTCCCTGCACCATTTTCTTTCTTGCTGCTCTGTGTTTGAACCTTTCCTTGCGGTGTATTAAACACTGGGGGCTCTGGTCTAAGGAAATCTGACGCTCAGCAAACACTGCAGTTCAGCTTCTGTCCGTGTCCCTCCCCTGAACTCGAGGCAGTGAGGAGAAGCAGCAGCTCCTGAGCTGCTGGAATGATGTGAAATGCTGTGTGTGCCACTTGGACAGCTCAACTTTCCCCCTCCAAATTTTGTGCCTCTGAGTGGAAAGTTGGCTCAGTATAGGATATTATTTGGGAATATACTACTGATCAGGAGGGATTTAGATGTATTATACAGGATTATTATTTTTCCAGAAGTCTGTCTTGTGAGCAAAGGTTCTGTGTTACAGAATGTGTTGAAAGTAAGTAGCTTATAATGGATTTCTGTGAAGATGGAGAACTATTACTCTATGGAAAGACAAAAAAAAGAGCATTTTTTGTGAGGTGCATGTTGTCAGAGAAACACAAATAGGACAATGCTGGAGAAGAGGTTGCCAGCTAAAAGCAGACAGTGGGGAAAAAACATGTACAAACTTTTGATTGTTGCTTTCAATGCAAGAGCATACAGCATCTCTCAAATATTAATATATAAATGTCTTTTTTTTTCTTTTAAAAAACATACCTGAGGTGCTTGCAGAGAAGTCTTTAGCATGTGTTACTTTGCATATACCAGATCGAGACTACAGAAATAATTTCTGTGAAGGGGAAAAAAGATCTCTGTTAACTCTTTCTGCTGCATATTCACTTACTAAATATAGTGTTTTCTAGTGACAGTGCATTTTTTCTGGAATATATAGACTGTGCCAGTTAACAGCTAAATTACCTTTTGTAGCTTTCTACCTGAGTTGCATATAAAGTGAGCTATGCTGCAGGTAAAAAAAATGTACTTGTTCTAACTATTATTAAAATTCATTTCTTATAAAGTACTTTATGCACAGAAGTTTCATGCAGAATGTCTAAGCCTCTATTGCAGTCTTGGGACTGTTCTGACAAGGAAAACAGTATGAATACATGGTGGTAAAAATATAAAGAAGCTAGGAAAGGATCATAGAAGTACTTTTGAGATCTTCTGTTGAGACAAGTCACAGAAATGTGAAATTAAGAAGTACTCTAATGCATACTGACAGAGAGCAGAGGCACAACTCACATTGCAACTATAGCTGCTTATAAGCCAAGCATGGTTATTTTTAGGCTGATTTTCTTAGGAAGATAGGCTTATGAGTGCAAGGGGGTACATTTGTGTGTGTGTATGCATGCACCTGCCTGTGCACTATCATGAGTGCTGAATCTACTGGTCTCTTCTTGCTGAGTTTGACAGAGAATGGTAGTTTACATCCTGATGGGTTTCCTGAGAGCCTATGAGGAGGGAAGGTAGTTTGACTCCATCTCTTGTGAGGCGTGAAGGAGTTCATATGACCAGAGACTAGAATAAAACCCCATACACAGAAAAACCTTGAGAGGGAAGGTCTAGCACCTTGTTAGGCTCAAGAGAATCTGGCTGCAGGGCACCAAATCATAGGAAAACAGGTTTAAACACTTCCATTGTTTTTGGAACAACTTCTGAGGAGGTGGGACTTCTGGCAAAAGCTTCTTTTTGGCAACTTCAGCAGACTCTCCTCCTCCGTGGACCAGACAGGGAAGAGAACATGAAACACAGGCACAGCAGTGGGTTACACCAGCTCTTGGGAGTAGAGCTGCCAGGGGCTGAAATTTCTGTTTCAGAGAAGATGTTTTAACTTTTTAAATTTAACTTCACAGTGGTTTTTAAGTATATGAAAAAATACTGAACTTTCATTCTGACAAACATTTTGAGAGTCAAAATGCCACTGAAATTATTTTCTTCAGGAAAAAAATTCAGTAGAATTGTGTGTTACTCCAAAAGGTTAATTTTTACAAAACAACATTTAAAAAAAAAAAAAAAAAAAAAGAACCTTGTCAGAAAGAGTTTATTGCTTGGAGTCTAACCAATTTCAGTATCAAATGATAAATCAATGTGTACAATTACAGCTCTAATGGGGATTAGGTCACAGTAAAGCTTGTGAGTACTCAAGACTTAATTAGCTCACTGGAATCAGTGTGACTCTATATTGACTTGGTAAGTCTTGAATCAAACTCTGAAGGCTTGATGAGCAGAAGGACTCAGTATTGTGGTGCCTAAATTTCAATGACGTCTCTCCAGCTGGGGCTGACTGTCATGACTCTCACCTGGAGTCTGGAGAGGGTCAGTTGCTGTTCTCTTAAGTAGTAATTAAAGGTGCTGTTTACTTCTCTTTTTTCCTTCCCCCATCCACTCTCTTTGTAACCATCTTAGGACCTTGGTCTGAAATATTCAAATCCTCCCTCTACGTGGGGGATGGGGAACCCTCATTTCCCACTTGAACCACTAGGTTTGGAGATTCTTCTAAGAGAGGAGATAGTGGGCTCCTTTTCTTAGATATCTTTGTTGTGCTTGGGGGAATAATTACATTGTCAGAGAGAGTTACTATTGAGACTCATGGTCAGGGTATTGTAGGATTGTAATGTCTTTTGTAGACTCTTTGACAAACTGGTTAACAACACCTTTGTGAGATGCAGGACCACCTGGCTTTGGCTGAATTCCAGCCTTGTTCCCTCTCTTCTGTCATGGTCCTACTTGAGTGACCAAGCAAAAGTATGTGAGATTTCCATGCTTCCAACAGAGTCCAAGAGACTTTATTCTTTCTTGTTGCTTGACCTTGTCCATGAACAGATGGCCCTGCTGCATGTCTGCACATTTAGGTGAAGGAGATATGAGTTGCAAGCTGTGTTGCTGTATTTCTGTAACTGAGAGAGATAGAAGTCCAGCCTCTGGGAAAGAAGGAGAATTCAAATCCTGTCTTCCTGCATTCCAGTGAAAAACATTTATTGCTAGGCTAGAAGTTAAAACTGGAGAGCCTGAACCTTCATGTTTTATCCAGGACCTAGTGCAGGTCTGTCCTTCCTTCACTTCTCAAATGTTTATTGTAATTGAAGAATTCCTTCATACAATTAACACCCTGNTGTCTAACTGGGGTTTTATTTGCCCCCTTTTTGCTGTGCCCTGTTCATGCATGTGGGGTCATCTATCTGGCTTTGCTCAGTGATTTTTCAAGCCCTCTTGTGATGTGTTACGTGCTGCTGTCAGTCTGTGTCTCTGGCTGAAAAACACAGCTTCAGGGGTATTGGGCTCTACAGGTGTGAATTAGTCTGGGAAGCATCTGGTTTGTGAATTGCAGTAGGGCAAATGAGATGGTGTCAATCTGCTCAACAACATAAAGGTTTGGACAGTTCTAATAATGCCCCAAAGTGCTAACTTTATATCCCTAAAGTTAAACTAACTTTATTAGCAAATATATAGACAACCTGGGACCTGAGGTGCCCAAGGGTTAAGTTGCAGTGCTCTGGGAGTATTTATCCTAAAGTATTTTTTAAAAAAATAAAAATGACAACTAGAGACTTTAAACAAGAACAAGCTCCTAATAATTTTGGCAGTGAGAGAATATCCCTACCTTGAAGAGATGGCTGTCTTACTAGGCAGCAAATGGAAAACTAATGAGTACAGAGAGTGAGGGTAAGTAATTGGTGTGTCATATTTTTCAGTGGAGATGGGATTTGTGAAGCCTTTGCCTTGTGCTCTTGCCCCTGCTCCTTAAGGGCCATTTTACATCTGGATCAATGTCTGAATATGCAGGTTACTGCTGTTTGTCTCTGGGATCAAATCAGGTTCTCGGGTCAGTTTGCCACATTTATAACTTGCTGTTAGCCATACAGTAGCTGTAGAGGAGGTGTCAGTATTTGAGTGGCCTTGAAAACAGGACAATTTTTCTCCTCAGCTCTTTATTGTGTGTTATGTTGTTTGTGAGGAGATATTTATCTTCTAGTCTCTACCTTATGTATGAGAGGACAAGTCTGTGGAAATAACAATCTGTCCCCTTGTTAAGGACCTTGAGGTATAGATTGCTTACAAGAAGAGGAATTGGAAGTAAGACAAGGTCATCACTTAAGATAGTGGGATCCTTTATGATCTCCTAATCCAGTTAATATTCAGACAAAGAGTTTACAGGTGATTGCAGGTGGCTTTGAACTCATAATGCTCACAAGTGCTCTTCCTTTTTACTTTCTTTCACCTCTATTTGTATTTCCTCAGTTTGCCCATATAAGTAGCGGAGCCTCAGTGTGTTTTTTTCCATGATGAAGTATGTTTAATTATTGTAGAAAGATACTTCTTGTACATTCTGTGTGAAAATTATTATACTCTACACATGATAACAAAAATAGGCTGCTTACTTATCTCCTGATTCTGGCTAGAGTGATCACACCTCAGGTTAGGAAAACAAAACTGAACAGGAGAATTGGCTGGTCAGCAGGGATTATTTCCTCTCTCATGGCCAGATAGAAACTTGCTGGGTGTTACCCACTAATTTAACACTTCCCTCAAGAGGGTAGTGGATGCTGTAGCCAGGCTACCCTGCTGAGGGTTGTCTTCTGGATTCCAGTTGCTGTTTAGTGTGTGGCAGTCCTCTACCTTCTAAAATCATCCTGTAGTCATCTTCTGCCCAGCAGTTTTCCCTGGTTTTGTTTGAAATCTCTATTGTACAAAAAGAGCAGAGATGGTGGGCTGTATCTCCAGCTACTTGAAAAAACAAGAAAGTCTATACTGGTCAAAACCTGAAGTAAACTCCATGAGTATGTAAAACGTTAAACATGCAATTAAGTAGCACCTGTGTGTATAAAATTGGTTTTATTAATGGTTTTGTTGGACTGAAAAGGGGCACACAGGACATAATTTCTGCTATTTGTGGAAGTGAAAGCCATTCGAGATGGTGGTAGTGAAGGGCAGGAGCTCGTAACACCTTGGGACCAGCAGCTCAGGCAGTTTTCTGTCCACCTCACAGTCTGTTTGTATAGTCTGTACTTCATCAATTTCTCTATGAAGTTTTAATGGCAGACAGTGTCAAAAGCCCTAGTGAAGTCAGAATAATCAACCTCCACTCCTCTTCCCTCATCCATCTTGCCTATCATCTCATAAGAGGCTATCTGGTTGGTTTGACATTTTTTCCCCTTAAATCCATGCTGACTATTCCAAATCTCCTTCTTGTCCTTCATATACTTGGAAATAATTTCCAGAAGGATTTGCTCCAACACCTTTCCAGGGATCAGGAAAGACTGTAGCTGCCTGGAACCTTTTCCTTGCCCTTCTTGAAGATAGGAGCAACATTTGCTTTCACCCAGTCCACAGGAATCTCCCATCTTCCCATGATTACTGAGAGCATCCTCACAGTGAGACTACCTCCCCAGCATTCATGGATGCATCCCATTAAGCCCCAAGAATTTTTTCAGTCCAGTTTGTTTAAACATTCCCTAAATTGATCATCCTCTGCAGAGGGTAATTCTTGCTCCAAACTTTCCTACTGGCCTCAGGAGATTCCTCAAGACCACGCTTTGTAGTAAAACCCAAGTGAAGAAGGCATCAATTTTCCCAGGCTGGGATTCCATGTTCCCACTGCTGGGATCCTTTATTCCCATCTATGTGAGCTCTGTCTTTGCTGCCAATGGGAAATAGAATGGAGGCTAGTTCTGTACCTTAAAAGAAGGAAAATAAAACTGCAGGAAAATAGGTCGTGCTTTTTTGATCTTTTTTTTGGGTAAATGTGAACTCTTTTATGTTGTGTTGCTGACACTTGTGAGCACAAGTGACAGGAGACCAAAATGTCTGTTAGCCTAGTTATGTCTTACATCCAGAAAAGCAGCTATTAACACAAATGAGAAACAGGACCCCCCGTGATCTGTCTTTTGCATTCAGTTATTCACCCCAGAAAATAATACAGGAAAGTTTTACCAGGTAACTCTGTTTCTGAGGCAACAAATCACAGCAAGCAGATTGATCATGAGTTAGCAACTAGGGAGAGAGAGGGGGAGAAAAACAACACCCTTCAGCTATAATGTTTTCTAAAGTTAACACGTCGCATAGGAGGTGTAAATGATATGAGGTCTGAGGGCTGCTGAATTTTCACATGCTTTGCTGCAATATCTTGGGCTGGCAATTAATCAATTTTCTGTGCCTTTCAGAGTTTTCCTCTGAACAATGTTCTTCCTCTGAAGCTCATTAGCCATCAAAACCTGTCATGTCTACACATGTTTTTCTTGCACCTCATTAAGAGATTATTGATTGTTGGCTTCTACCTCTTTCAGAATTTGCTTCAGAAAATTAATTTCAATCACGAGTGCAGCTTAACTGAATGCTTCTGCCAATGCTTGATAATGACTTGCTTTGTTTAAAATAATTTCAAAGTTTTCATCATATTTATTTTGTCCCTGCAAAATCATTTTCAGCAGAAGCAAAAGATGTACCTTGATAAAAATGTATAATATTGTCTGAAGTTAGATTGAAGCCTGAAGCAGTTTCAGAAATGCTAGAAAACTTCATAATTGCTATTGATCAATTTGTAACAAGTATATCTTGTGGCCACCAGATTTCTTTTGTTATATGAGATTTGTCAATATAGTCATTCCATTGAGGGAGGAACATAGGCCAAGCAATTAACAATTTTTTTCAGGATTGCTTTGGTAATTAGGACCAATTTTTCACTCATAGGTTATTAATTATTCAGGTCTCATGGGGTTTTTTTTTAATAGGAAACCTTGGCAAGTTCTTTCTGCAGACATGAACAAACTTCTCCTGAGTCATAAGCCAGTGAAGTCAGTCAGACATTGTTTTGCTCAGGAAGAAGGAATGAGAAAAAAGGCTTTTTACATGTAAAGTATCCTTGATGTTGCCTCCATTCTGGTTAATGCAGAGCATAGGTCCATCTTTTAAAGCTGCTGGGGCAGGCAAAGCAATGGTATCCATTTTACAGGAAAACAGATAAGTAGAGGTGAAGGACCAGATTTACCCAAGGCTTCTGACTGCTCTTGGGGGCTTATGATCACCTCATGAGAGTCTCAGAAGGGGCCTTGTAATGGGAGACATCAAATTGCTGTTGTTTCTGTGCTGAAATCAAGTAAAAGTGAGGTATTGAACCTTTCTGTGTAGTTTTGACACTGCAGTGAGATGATTATTACAGCATCTCATCCTGGAAGATGTAGTACTAAGCATCTTCTTTCCAAGAGACTCTCTCCTGACTGTCAAAGCTGTGTTAAGAGGTTTTCCTTGTTTACCCAGCCTCAGTGCTGTCTGTGTGTTCCCATCTCCTGCTTTTATCACACAGGTTTCATAGATTCCCTCAGTCATGTCAAAATTGTCTTTTCTGACAATACTGGAAAACGGACAGATGAACTTGTGTGACTCAAGTTCAGCCCACAAGAACTGTACTGTACAGCTAGACAGCAGTGGTTTCTGGAAGAGAATTGTAGGATCATTGAGGCTGGAAGGAACCTCTAGAAATTGTCTTGGTCAAGCCCTTTGCTCGAAGCTGTGTCAGCTAGAGGAGTTTTCTCAGTGCCATGTCCATTCAGGTTTCAATACCTTCAAGAATGGAGACCCCACATCTACTCTGGGCAACCAGTTCTGACATTCAGTTACCCTCACAGTTAATTCTTGGGTTTTGGGGAGTTTTGTGTGGTTTATTTTGTGCCCTTTGTCCCTTTACTGGGCACCATTGAGATTTATCTGGCTCTGTCATCTTTATTCTTCCTTGATAGGTATTTATAGACATTGGCAAAATTGTCCTTTCTCCTGAGTCTTTTTGGGGAGGCTGGGCTTAGCAGTCTTGGCTTTCTCAACCTCATCTCATATGCAGGTGAGCAATAGTGAATCTGGCTTCACTGTCAAGAGTAAGCTTGTGAAAAGTCACTCTAAGTATATCTGATAAGTGGACCATTGGCTTCTGGTTTCCTAGAGCATTTTGTTCAAACCTTGCTGGTAGTTTCTGAACTCTCATCCCTCTAGGTAGAAAGATGTTGGTTGAGATACGCTCCACGCTTTATGTGATTTCCTCCACCCAGCCTCCTACAGTTAATGGTAGCCCTCCACTGTCTTGGCAAGAGTGGCTGGGTTGACCCATCTGTCTCACTTAACTAATTAGGCATTGGTTGTCTGAGATTCAGACTTTCAGTTTATTTTAAACAAGGCAGGTTAACCTGCAATCTGTGGTCTCTCATAGTATGCTGAAAAACAAGATTTTAAATTTCAAGTAAACAATACAAATCCATTCAATCACCAATAATAATAAAACAAAACCTACAGATGTGTTTGCTGTGGTAGTTGTTCTGCTTATCACTGGAGAAGAGATATTTAAATAGCTTTCCATTAGGAAATACATTATCTATATAGTTTACATGGTTTTAAAGACATTTAAAATGAAAATCAACTTAAAAAAAATAACATGTGGGCAAATGTTTCATTTCATGGAACAGATGGGCCTGTTAGTCACCTGATTTTGTATTCTAACCCCTTGCATGATGAGCTTCTCCCACTAATTCCTGCACCCAAGTCTCTTACCATGGGGCTGCATACTCAGGATGTTGCAGCCCATTGCCTGATGCTGGGTGCATTTGCCTGAGCATAGCTAATCATCTGTTGTGGTCCTGAAGTGGTCTGTGACTTGACAGAGTACTCTTGAAGCAGGATCAGTAGCCAGCAGCTGCTCCCTCCTGTTAGTTCTGTTCTGGCCATCCTGGCTTCTGTTCAGCTCATACCAGTGCGCTTAATCAAATGGCCACCTGTCATTTCTCCATTTCTGGGCTGCACAATCCAGCATGAGACAGGCAATATCAATCCCAGTCTTACAGCAGCCTATGGCAAAGCTACCATCAACCTTGGGGAGATTAGGCATTCCCTTGCTATTTGATGAGGAGCTGTACAATTATGGTGATACCTGTCTATGAGGTGCTGGGTAGGCAGCACACTGTGTCACATGGAAAGTGAGTTTGGACTCTCTCCAGCCTTTGGCAGTTTTGTATGCTCCAGAGAGAAGCTCAGAGGCCTTGATGGGTGACAATAACTGGATTTTTACTGCTGCTGAATAAAGTGAAATACATGGACAAGGACGGTAGGTGAAATCACCCTTCCTTGTACAAGTGCCAGGCTTGCAAAAGTGTTCAGGGTGCATACTTCTTACTGCAGTTGGTGGGGTTTTGGTACCATAAACACCTTTATGTATCAAGGCCACTGCTAGCAGTCTTCTGCAGAATAAAATATACTCAGTGCTGTGGGCAGGTTGGATGTAAAATACCTACTGTTATGACCACAAATAGCCATAGACCAACGTGCTCTGCCTGGAGATGCTCTGTTCTGAAGTCCAGGCACCACTCTCTAAGCTCTTCAGAAGGTGTTGAGTTCTACCTTAAAAGCAGCTGAACTTACTTTGCTCTGCTGTTCCCATTGGCAGGTTGTTTCAGACCCTAATTGCTGTGGTGGTTAGGAACCCTCTTTTAATTTCCAACCTAAATGTATTAATGGACAATTTATATTCATTTATTCTTGTGCCAGTATTGGTGATTAAGCCAAATAGTTCTTTTGTCTTCTGGTGTTTATCCTCAAGATAGATTTGTAGGGAGCAGTCTTGCCTCTACCACCAGCTATTCTGCCAGTCTAAACAAGTTGAATCCTTTTGGTCTCCTGTTGTAAAACTGGTTCCTCATCCTGACTGATCTCTCTTCTCTGGTTTGAAGTCAGCTGTACTCACACAGACACAAAGCCAGAAATCTTTCATACCTCTGGTGGTTATATCATCTTCCTGACTTAAGTAAGTGGATTTGCTCAATGGATTCATTGGCTGAGCATTGCCATTCTCCTCATGTATCCCTGTTCTTCATATTTCTCTAGGCAGAAGATAGCTGAATAATCCAGTTCCATCATTAGAAAGATTTGTGAAGGACACCAGCTGTATATCCTGCTGCAGTAAAACTGCTGTATTTCATTTATGTTGGACTACGGCTTATACCGAGACTTTGCTTTAGGCTGGTTTTTCTCATGTGGTGTTCTTGATCTCTCCGTCCTGTCTCCTCTCCTATTTTTTTTGGCAGGGGGAAAACCTTAAGAGGGTAGTCCATGGGATGGTGTGTGAGAGCAAGCCCTGCTTTCTTCCTGACTTTTCTTCCTGTCTGCCAGCACAGTTGTGTTCAGTTGGAGGATCATACTGAATATTTCCAACTGCTCTGACATCTCTTTGCTTTTCAGAAGTCTGAATTTCCTCTTTGCTGGCACAGATTTAAATGCCTTTCATTAGGCCTTGGTCTTCATCACACAAAATATCAGTGGTACATTCAGTTTTCATGATGAAGAGTGATCCTACTGGGAGAACATCAGTGAACTTCTGAGCTCAAACTAGTAAGCTTTGAGGGTTTTGTTCACTGGTGTTGGCAAGACTCTGGAACAGTTCCCTGCAGGTCTAATTATTTTTACTAGACAAACTCTCATTGCAATGAATGGGAAGTTTGGACTGTCTGATGATTTCAGTGGACTTTATGTTGTAAGACTGTCATGTCGGAATAATTCATAATGTACCATGAGAAGGCACTCTCATGCTACTATGAGAGGAACATGCTTGCTGGGTGTCTCATAGAAGCAGGACTGTGCTCTAACAATAGTTCAAGATTATGTTTTGACTGTGTATATTGTTTTAATTTGCAGTGTCTTGACAGTGTAAGCACTCAAATTTGCTAGTGTTTGAAAAGAACAAGAGAAATTAAATATGCAAGAGCATTAGACTACGATTCAGCATTTGACATAAAACCACAAAATTGAGGCAATCCAGACATATGCCTGCTTCTCTGCCTGTTGTTTGCATCAACATGGCCCTCAGCTTCAGCTCTATCACACCTATGAGTTTGAAGGGACAGTTCTGTGAGTTTATGATGACTAAGAGTAATTTAAAAGTGGGACACAAATGGACTGTGGTGACAGTATTCTGCTTCAAACTTGTTTCCTCTCTTTTCTTTTTTGCTTTCAAAATCCTCCCTAACATTCGAGCTTACAGGAGGTCCATGTGTCTATGGGGTCAGGGCTAATACAGTAGAGACTAGGATAGTCTGTGATTCTGATAGTGGATTTTCCTGATTAGCCTTGAGCAAATTGGTTTTGTTCCTTATGCCTCTCTCCCTCACACTTGGTTTTGTTTCAGGTAAGAGTGCATAGAAAAGAGATGTTCCCAAAATACTGCCTGCCATTTGGTAGCCCATGCAAAAGTTAGTATGTTTGTGTTACAAGTACTCCTGCTTGCTTGCCTTTTCTGGGAGCTCATCTTTGAAAAGGTCTTTTTTTCTCATCCTTCCAAAATGTAGTATAGAACAGGTTACCATTGTTTGTGTTTTCTGAGAGCTGGTAGAGAAGGAAATTTCAATTTCTATGTTTTCATTGAAATCTCCTAAATTTCTATGTTCACAAAGAAGCCCTTTGTGAAGTTGTTCAGATCAGAATGTTTTTCACTTCAAAAACTTAGGAAAGAAGATGTTTAACCATTTTTCCAATGTAGTCTTGTTGGAGCCAGTGTAAGATAAAAGCAAGGTTCGAAGGGCTTGTGGGAAGAACCACTTCATGTCCCTGATCTGTGTTCTTGGAGGTGGTATCCTCCCTCCTTAGAGTAAGTCCTGAAGTGTGTTACAGTCCAATGCTTTCCTGTTGCACACATTACACCTGAGCTGTGGGTCAAGAATGGCATTTGATCTGCAGAGCTGTGTCTCATCTGCTGTTAATGAAGGGTGGAATATCTTGGTGCTGAGCCTAGAGAAGGAAGCATAAGAGAAATGATGCAAGTCAGAACTGACCACATCTTTTTCTGCCTTAAACTCCCTATTTAGAAAATTGGCCAAAATAACACTCCTTTCCTTTAAACCTGAGTCTGTCCTGTCTGTTTGGATTGCAAGATCTTTGGGACTCCTGTTGTTCTTGTACACAGACTGGCATTATGGAGCCACAGCGGTCGCAGGAGGACAAGATGTGATGACAATAAAATATCGCATGATGATAGTAGAGAAATTGTTTGTAAAAGTAAGAGTCCTTGGCACAGCTGTTAGAGTACAATTTGATCCAGACAGTAGACATGCAACTGTCCATTATCATTCAGACACAGTGCTGGTAGTCCAAGCACAAGGTGTCCCAATTCTGGTGATCAGTGAAAGATTTATAAACAGAATAACAAAACACAAGACCTCAGAGGCTCTATCAGGGGAGTACTTTAAAGGAGTGAAAGGTTTCTCTATGCTTTTGTTTCTGTGGGCACCCTCCAGTTATTTTTATAAAGCCGAGATTATTGGCTCAATAATTAATTCATTGATTTACAAATAAAGGGTGTAACGCATCAGGGTGCATTTTTTAATGCTAGAAAATGCTATACTGTAGCTTTCAGGTTACTTACTCACTAAGTGTACAAAGTTAAGGTAGTTTCACTTTGGTCTGTCAGTCAATAACTTCAATGAGCAGAGGCTGTGCAGAGGAGAAAGCAAACTAAAAGAAAACTTCCTACTGTCTGATCCTCTGCTTCTGAGTTGCACTTGCAAAAGCCAAAGGAGAATAGTCTGCTCACAGAGAGGGCATCTAACAGAGCTGTTGACAAGCAGGATCGTGAGAAAATAGCAACGGGTTATTTTAATCAATACAGAAGGAGAGGTAATTGATTTTAGGGATAGCAAGGGGTTACTCAGCCAATAATTAACCACCTTATCAAAGTTATCTGGTAAAACCATGGATTATGTTGGACTCAGAATCCTGACTCTTTGAGGAGAGTTCAGGTCTGGATTTTCCTCTTCCCCAGTGCTCTTTGCTGCTGACATGCTGCCACAGTCAGTGCCCTTTGTTCTTTTTCACAGGCAAAAGGATTCTCTTCCCCTACAGCATCAGTGCAGAGAATCTGGGAAGAGCTGCCATGTCAGTGTGTGACAGGAGAGTCAGAGCTGTCCAGGAAATGTTTGTGCTGAGTCTCTTTACACAAAGTTTCTCCACTTTAAAAGGAAGCACAGGGATTACAAGGTGGGTGTAGGAAGATTATCAACCGCTTCTACATTTTACCAGCCTCCCCATCTTTGCTTGTCCTCCAGTCTTTCAAGAATGCTTGAAGGTCCCATGTTAAAGGAGATGGTACCCCTTCTCAAGGCAGAAATACTCTGTGGTGCAGTTGTTACTGAGGCATTTGGTTTAACAAAGCATGTGGAAATCCTGCTGCCATAGTTTTAGGTGTTCTGGAGCATTGTCCTTATTCCTGTGTTTAGCTCGAGCCTTTTCTGCAAACGTGACCTTCCAGCTCAGAGTATAAAATAATTTGTGGGATGCCCTATCTTTTTAATTTCTGACCACTGCCATTTCTGACTCATTATTGTGTCTAAGCAAAGGACTGTATTTAGAAATAATGTTTTGTTTCCTAGGGTAATGAGCCCATTCTATTCTACCGATGCTCTAAATGAGATTAATCTCTTCTGGGATCACAATTCGTTTTTGCTGTGCAGAGCCCTCAGAAAAGACCAAGACTGTTTCAGACTTTGATAAACCCAGATAATGAGAAAGTTCCTTCTCTGTTTAGGGATGACTGAGCATTTTTGATCAGTCTTTTTTTGGCAAAAAGTATTTTTGTCAAACTGAATATGTATGTGGAAAAACCTACTAAAGAGAGAGATGCTCTGCATTTGCGAGAAAGAAAATCTTGTTTTACAACAGGTGGACTTGAATATGACAGGACTAAATGAACCATTCAGTATCTCTCAGTAGGTCTGTGGCAGAGCTAGGATCTCAATTTTGCTGCTCTAAGCCCTAATTCCAGAGTTTTAAACACAGAATCACCTTGTTCCTTCTTTATGCCTTTAAACTGAGTTAAGTCCTACTATTTCCATGGACTCTGTGTAATGAGTGAACAGCCACAAGAATGTTAATAGTATCCCTGGCTTTCCTGTAGCTGATGAATATCACTTAAGCTTTGTGCCTTGCTTTCCTCAATTATAAGACAAAGATTATGATGCCATCTTAGGTTTGCATTGTTCCTGAACTATGACGTGCTGTTACTTTGCTTGTTGAACTCTTGGGGCCAAAACCTGCACTCATTACTTGACACTGTTAAAATCAACAGGTTATTTGCATGTTAATGAATTACAGTTGTGGGGACAAGACAGTGCCACCTGTGAATACCTACAGGAGCTGTGGTAAGGTCCTGCCCTAACAGTTTTTACATGCTGCTTCTGTTGCCCTCAGAGAACTTCTTTTGTATAGTGTTTGGCATATGCTGAAATACCTAGACGAGTTGGAAGGCAAGAACAGTGGATGCAATGCCAATTTTTTGTTGTGTGCCTTGTGATACTCTCTTTGAGGGTTGCACAAGAAATTGTGGACAATAACATGAAGATACAGGGAAGATGTGTTTGGAATTCTAATTCTGTTGTTTACGCTCAGGCAAGTCAAGCTGTTCTCAAGGTATTTCGGTATAAAGCATAAAACTTTCTAATTAAACTTATAAATCAAGAACACATGCTCTGAAATATTTCCCACTGCTGGATGCAAAGAGTGTTTATGTGATGTGTCAAAGAGCAAAAGGTGCTGTAGAAGGTGCAAGGAATTGTTGCAGATTGCATTTTGAAATACCGATGGCATACAAGGCAGTTCATAAAAATAATCTTGTTCATATTGATAACCCTGGTCACAGACATGTGTTTATTTTTATGTATAACTTCAGGGTGCATGTGTGCATAAGTGTGTCTCTGCAAAATATAAGGAAGAGCTCTCTTTATATCAGGTATCTCTGCTCAATTATTCAGTATCCTTGTATTGGAAAAAAAGAATTGCCATTGAGCTGAAATTCAAAAGTCACCATTCTCAGTCAAAAAACAGAGAGGGCGTAATCAGGCTAATTTGGCTCAATGTGTATCTAATTCCCAATCACCTTCCATGATTCAGCTTGAGCTATAGGCTGTCAGGTTTTGTTTTGCTGTATTAAAACATTTTATTGGGAATCAGACTAGAATCAGAGCAGGGACTAAGCAGCACCATGCAAGTTCTTTGTTGCTGTTTGGAATTTGAAAAAGAGATGGTACTGCAGCCAGGTATAATCCCTGCACATTTCCCTATAGGACCAATTAATGGCCCTGGAGATAGTGTCCAATGTGCCCAGGAGGATCACACTGATAAAATGTGTTTGGGGATTTTTGGTGTTGTTTTGTTGGGGGTTTTGGTGGGTTGTTGTTTGTTTGTTTGTGGGTTTTGTTTGTTTGTTTGTTTGAAATCAGGAGGATGTCATTTGACTGGCTGGCTGGTGGATCCTGTTGCTAGGAGTAAATCTGACCGTTAATGATTAGTGCCTGAGATCTTCGTTTGGCCTCCAGCTCTGTGAGGAAAGGTTAAAGTGTTGTGATGCTGTTCAAAATCCATTAACCAAACAGAGTCTTAAGGAGCATTTGGACTTCTTGAACTCATCCAGTCTCTAACAAACACATTCTCTAAGCTAATCAATGAAACAGAATAACTTTGTGGTCTTTACATCCACCTACTCTTTAGTGTTTTCAACCCAAAGCTCTAAGGGAACAATTTCCTTCTATTGTTAACACAAAGGCTGATAACCCTCTGAGCTGTGTTTCGTGCATTGTGCTAGGAACCCATTCTCCCAGACATTATTTTTAAGACTACAGGGAGATGCAGTTCTCTTAGTAGGCGCCGCTAGACCTGACAAACACATTCAGCTATTTGGAGCCTAAAAGTAGTTGACTGGCCCAGCAGTAGGTGAGATTTTCCCATGCGCAGCTGTAACAATATGAAAACTCTTTGTGAACAGCATGCGCCATCTTCCTGCGAATGCGTAAGCAAAGGGGACGTGAATTATGTGTAAATACTGATAGGCTTGAAGCCCAAGAGAAGGGATGAATAAGTCGTATCTCTGCTATAGATGCAGACATAATGAAAAATCTCAGGTTTCTTGGGGACACACAGAAGATCCCAGTGGTCTTGGCATTACAAGGAGGCCCATCAAGCAGCATTAGCAGACTAATTAAATGTGCAGCTTAAACTTAATTTTCCTGGTAGCATTAAGATGGATTAAACATTATTCATTTTGTGATGTCCTTGGTTCTCAGTATTTTTCCCTCCTCTTCCCACCTTGTCATTTTGTTTCAATCAGTAATATTACTGGGTTTAGTTTAGGAAATGCGCCTGAGCAGGATTTGAAAATAGGATTTTCTGAGCAAATCTTCATAACTTACAGCACCTGGGTTCCCATTTCTCATAAGAAAAATACTCCTTCTTTTAATGAAATAGGTTAATTATGCAAAGTGTGAACATAGACACTAAGTGAAGAAAATTTGCTAATCTGTAAATGAGAAGGAGGATCTGTTTTATAAATTGCACTTTCTGTATTTCTCTGTTTCTTTTTATGCCATGTAAACTAGGTGAGACTGTGTATCAGCACCAGTGTGAAACTGTGGAATGCCATGGGTTTAGATTAGGTATAAGGAAGAAATTTTTCACTAGTAGGGTTGTGACACACAGACAGGTTTCCCAGGGAAGCTGTGGATGCCCCATCCCTGGAAATGTTCAAGGCCGGGTTGGACTGTGCTCTGAGTAACCTGGTCTAGTGGAAGGTGTCCCTCCCATGACAGGGAGATTGGAATAGGATAATCTTTAAGGTCCCTTCCAACCCAACCCATTAAATTGGTCCATGATAAGTATACTGATTCGTGTTTCTGCTTTGTTTTCTGACACATCTATCCCGTTGCAGTGCAAATACCCAGCACAGTCTTACATACAGTCGGAGCTGGAGTCTTGTGCTCTGGTTCCTCATATTTATTTATGATTTTTTTTTTCCTTTTTCTTTCTTCTTTCTGGGAAGACATCTTTGATTTTTGTAATTATTTAAGTATCTTTGAAGTGCTGAATCTTGCTCCACGGGTAAACCCCGGTCCTGCACATAGATGTCCAGGTGCTGACTGCAGAGATGTGGTAAGAGTTTGACTGACGTAACTATTAAAAGATTATATGGGACGTGTTCTTTTGGACTTGATTTCTAGCATTCTGTCCCAAAGATTTGGTAATTTCTTCAGTCTATCAGGAAAACTTCTGGACATCATACTAGAACTTGTGTGTTCAGTGACAGAAGGAGTTCAGGCTTTAACTTCTGGGCATCTGCACGCTGATATGATCTTTAATTACGTTATCATGTACTGCCTTTCCATCTAAGTCTCTGGGTAGATTAGCAACCATAAAATCTCTGAAAGAGAACAAATTATAGAGTGACCTGAAAAAGATAGTTGTGATTTATTTCATTTTATGAAATGAATGCTCTGAGATACAGGGTAGGATACTAAGGCACCTCCAAGCTTAAGTAATAGGCTACTTTTTAATTCCTTTTATGTGTCCTTGAAATCTGCCATTAGTCTTTACAGTACCAGGAATCCCCAAATGTATCTTTCTCTGACCTACTGAATATAGCAGGCAAAATCTTCTGGAACATGATGCGTCCAGCTGAGCTTGTTGCTGAAAGGTTGCTCTCCTGCTTCTGCTACTCCTTCATTGCTGTAATCACACTGTAATAATACAGAGGGAGTTGGTCAAGGGAAGCATCAGACAATTTCTGTGATTGCTGCCTTTGCCTTATTTGCATTGAATTACTATTTCTTAGTGGAAACACTCAGTGGTGCTTTGTTCTTTTCAGTTGTAGAGGAAGAGAATTCCAGCTTGAAGAAACACATAGCCTGTTAGGTGAAGCAGGAAACAGGAACGAACAGAAGTATTTTTCTCCGAATCAGCAAAATTCATAAAGATCATCAGAACAAGAGGGTTTTTTAACCATGCTGTGGCATAGAATAGGTGCAGACTTGCAGCTGGGGTCACACAAGAAGAACAGAGTAATTAGAGGTGGTTATAAGGCATTCTCCATAGGTTTGGTTACAGCAGCCTGTTCGCTTGCACTCCTTTGATACTTTACTTTGTAACTCGAGGGACCATGAGCAGGGAGAAGATGAATGCTAGCAAAGAGGTGGTGATTGATGCAGGTGTGCAGCTGGACTTGCACTAGTCATTTGAAGCTCTTGGTCTGTTTTTACCTTTAAAACCTTCCTCCTGGACTGACAGTGTGACAAATGAAAACTTTCCTAGTACCCGTGCCTTTTGATGTTCACAAATCCTATTCACAAGCCTGAAAGTAGTAAGGTAATATGTCTGATTTCAAAGAGATGGACAACTTAATTAGTATATAAATTTAGAGCTAATAATGCATACTTTTTTTTTTTTTATTTTATTTTGGTAATATATTCTGTATACTTTGTATGTTAACTGGGTAATTTGTTTCTGCCTGCTACCTTAGGAAGCAGTGGGATGGTGCTATTTATCTTATTTCTTGTGGGAGACTTTTGTAAAGTATATGCTGGGCTGCTGATTGAGTACATAACCAAAACAGTCATTGCAATTTTTGCTAATCTGAAGCCATTTTCTTCAAGAAGCAGAGAACGCAGAATGTGTCTTGAATTGGCAAAGTGCATTTAGTTTGGGACCGGTGTATGAATTTTCCAAAAAGAATAGCTAATCAAAGAGTGCTGTTTATGGAATAATAATGTGATTGGAACTGTCTGATTTATTTACTGATACAAGTAATGTTGAAAATGGAATTTTGAGAAGCAAATTGTCTGTGGATGAAATTCTTCTTCCTCATGGCTGAAGTATAACCTGTATATTGGGTATTGTAAGGACTTTGAGGGGGCTTAATAGGTAAAAAAAACAACTATATGGTCCATTAGATGGAGAAGATTGTGAACCCAACAGGAGGGAACAGAGAACAGAGATGTGGGGGCTGCTATGAGTTGTCATTTGAATCCCTCTTCTTGCCCCCAAAACAAAGGCACCACTGTGAAACTCATTTTCCCCTCCCCAAGTGTCAAACATGTTTCTTTGGTTTTGCCCCCTCATGCATGCACATGTACTCGCATATGTTTATATGCAAACAAAACCAAATTGCTTATCACTAGGAGACTCTCTGCTCTGCCTGCTGAGAGAATAGTTTATCTGTGTGACAAGTACAAGTCATGTCATTTGAAGTACTGCTGGAACACGCTCATTTTCCCTTGTTCAGCACAGGGCCACAAGCTCCTGATGGAGGACAAGTTTGTGTCTGACACAGCTCTGCTTTTCAGCGCTGTGTTTTCTACCTTCTTGGGCAAACAAAAATTTGTGTAATGTTACTATTACTGTTGCTTTTTACTTTGTTTAATGGATTTCTAGGGTCTTCCTCTGTGCAATGCAGCCTGTCTGTGTCAGCACAGCAAATTATTAAGTTGTTTATCATTTATTATGTGTTAAATGCTGACAATGTGACGTGCAAAGGATGTAGACTCAAAAAGAGGCATTTACGCAAATGTGATTTATGCTTTCTGCAAGCTGCTTTTGTAAAAATTCTGAGCTTTCATATTTGCAAATCTCAGGTTGGTGGGTTTTACAGGCTATTCAGTTAATTCAGACCCATCTTTCAAACATCTGTCGCCTCTGAAAAGTTCTCAGTGTAAAGAGGAAACTGTTATTTATAAGAAGAAGCTGTCAAAGATCAGCTATGTTCAACACTCTAAAGCATCACTTACGTACATCAGCACTAAACTATGCTCATTTGGATAGCATGAATGGCTAATTTTAGCTTAAAATTGGAAGCAATTATGGGTTCAGGAAGAAAAGTAGGGCTGTATGTCATTAGTAATTGATTTCTTTTGTGGAAGAGCTTGAAACGAACATCTAAAAAGAAAAACATTGTTAAGTGATGTAACCTGTGGCATGCAATACACAGATGTTTCCCAGATATGTGTGTATGTGTCTCAGGTGAATGGATACTTCTGTTGTTATTCTCCCTCCTCCCTCTGGCTCCCTAAAAAATTCCACTTTCCCACCTGGCATTTTTAGCTTCTGTGAAACTCTGAAGCTGATGATAGCTCACACTGGGTACACTGTGCAACTCATGTACAAAGAGGAGAGTGGTGTGCCATGGTATAGGAAGCTGTGAGTCACTTGGTAAGATATCATTGGTAGTTTTCAATACCTCAAAGCAAATAATTGTCCCACCTCTGCCTCTTAGGGTGAACTACAGCAGGCAAGTCTACCAGAGCAATGATGTTCTGTACACCTGTAAGAGAAGCTTAGAAGCTCGTGTACAATGTCTGTAGGGATAGAACTGCCTGTGGTAATGTACTCCTGCTGTTTCTTCCCTTTCCTCTTCCTTGGAACAGTTTGTGATCTTTCAAGGGAGTGGTCCTTGGCAATCTAGGGAATAGCTACTGGGTCAGGAATCCTGACCTCTCTCAAATGAGTCAGGTCAAAGAAATTGCCTTGTGCATATTTTTCCCTGAAGCTCTGCCTTCTATGGCAAGGAGTTACCAGAATGACCAGACCAGCTGCTGGAACCAAGTTGTCATTCTTTCTGCTGCCAGCGCTATAGTCTCCTTAGTGAATTTAAGGTCTAGGAAAAAGAAATACAGAATTCCCCACAGAAATGATGGCCTTCACTGGCCACCAGCTCTAGGAATACTTTGGGCTAGTGAAATAAAGCATATTTCTCTCAGTGGAGCCAACAAGTGGGGAGAGGAATGATGAAATTATTATTGTGTCTGGAAACCAGAATTTCAAGAGACTCTGTTGGATCTCTTTTCTGGGAAGGGTTGAGTTTACATGGTCTTTTGCAAACAGATGTGATCTGTGAATCTGTGTTTGTGAGTTTAAATTCAGTGTTGTGCTAATATGATGATGTGGCTTTTGGATTAGGCTAGACCATGTCCAGTTATTTTGGTGTGTGGATGAAGGGAGTGAGTATCTGCACAAAATCACATCTACCTGCTGGGTGGGATCCAGTTCCTCAAGCATTATATAATTTGAGGCCATTTGAGATGTGTGAGGATATCCAAGACATCCAGTTATAGGGCTGACAGCAATAACACAGGGCCTACATCTGACCCGTGCCAGAGCAGCCAAACAGGATTCCTGGGAACATCTCAGAAAGGCTGAACTCCTATGTGAGCAACACGCCTGCTTTGCTGCCCAGATGGCTGAGGAGCAGACCTGCAACAAATGCCTGATTTTTCATGTTTGCCTGGGAGAGATGACCTGTCCTCCAAGGGCCAGGCTGAAATAGGATTTGCTGTCCCCTTTTCTAAGAAAATTCTGTCTAGAAAATGGCAGGTCTGCACGTGGCCAGGAAACTTAAAGCCAGAGGTGTTTTATGGAGTTCTACTGTAAAAGACAAATACATGCAGGGACGTTGGCTGAAAAAAAGAAAGATTTCTAGTTTTCTGAATCCTTTTTTATTTGATTTGGCTTCAAAGCTGGCAGGATTGCTAATTTCATGAGCAGCTAAGGGATGAAAAGACCCTGACTTTGAATCTTGGGAGGATATCTGCCAAGTACATCTGCCTTGGGACTAGCATACTTTGCTAGCCAAGACAGCAGAACTGTAATGAATCCAGGGTTCACTCAAGAGTCTTTTGTGGATTAGGTCAACATTTGTCAAGACATTTTTTTGAAACAAAATTTTTTAACTCAGCAAGCCATTTTTGATCACCTTGTTTCAGCCAAAAATTTCCAAGAATCTCTGCTTGCGGAATCTGAACCACACACAGGATACATTTGGCATGACTCTTTCTTTCCTTAGGACTCTTTATGGAAAGAAAAATTAGATAAAGATTCCATTTATCTCATTTTTGAAATTCATATGTAAGATTTATGAATGCCTCTGGCAGATTGTAGGCTGGTTTCCAGTCACTATACCTCATTTTCCTAAAGACAGAAAAGATCTGTGTGCAATTCTTAAGGAATAGCAAAATGCACGTTTTTAATCAGCCACTCAATAGCTTTCTCTAAGTAAAAACTTAATCTTAAGACTCAGTTATATCAAACTTAGCCAGTTTGGTGTCCCAGTCTCTCAGGACTTTCTGGATAACTGTATGGTATTTGGTGTATTTCTGTAGTGTATAGCTTCTTACCGTACCTAATCAGACTAAAATTTAGACTTAGTTTATTTTTATATGTTGAAAATTAATATTGCAAAATACTTAGGGTAAAAAAAATCTAAAGAAAAAATTAAAAACCTAACTTCACTTATTACTGTTTTTTTTTTCCTCCTGGAACCTTATGACTCTGAGGACCCCACACCTGAATGGTAGACAATTCTTGTTTTCAGCATTGCTGGATTAAAGAAAAAAACCCCTCCACTCCCTTTTATTCTGTTTTCCTAAGGGAATGAGATTTATGATTTTATTCTGCCTGCCTGTCAGTCAGTATCTTAATAACTTTTGAGTCCATTGGCTCGTTTCAGCCACCTTTGACACGGGGTAGCCACCTCTCAGATATTACATTCCTACACATTTCGTGTAAATCCACACCTATGTCAAGGAGAAAGACTTTATTAGAAATCCCTCCAAGGGAATGAATGACAGGGATGCCTCTTACCCCTCCCACAGGTTAGCAGCCACACACCAGCCAGCGAGATGATGTGGACCCAGTTCCAATTTAGCTGCCACACCTGGCTGTGACACTGGGGGACCTGGAAATGTGAATCCAGAGTGGATTTGGGAAAGCCTGGAATTCTGGGAAAGGGAGAGAGATAGAATCACGTGGGTTAGAAAACACAGAATCATAGAATGGTTTGTGTTGAAAGGGACCTTAAATATCATCTAGTTCCAAGCTCCCTGCCCTGGCCAGGGACACCTCCCAGTAGACCAGCTTACTCAATGCCCTGGGGCAGACTGGGATGATGGAGTGCATGTGATGAAGCCACACCAAGGAAGATGACCTTATTGTAGAATGTGCCTGAAATGAGGATGTTAAAGCCAAATCAATAAGGATATTTTGCTCAGTATCAATAAGGAACCAGGCTTAGTACAATGCACAGAGGGGAAGGCGAGATGTATTTACAGTTCTGTTTGTGTGTTTTGTAGCCTAGCTACTTGGTGGGTGACTGATTACTGTGTGTTTGACAATGATGTGTTTAATATTAGTCCAGCATGAATATATATTTAACGTCTTGATTTTTGTCTGGAACAATATTGTGGCATTTGGTTGTATAGAGTACTTTCTAGCATCTTATTAAATAAAAATAAATCATAGAGTACTTTTAACAATGAGTGGTTTGTTTGGCTGCATTAATATCAATTCAAATTCTTTTTATTGTCACTACATACATATGAACCATCTCTTTCAGAAAGCCAGATTTATTCTCTTTTGAGAAAAATCTTAACAGAAACTCCCATTACCCAGCATACTCCTTTACCTGAGAAAATGTCTAAATTTCAGTCAGTTTGCAGTAAACAGCTCTTGGAATATTTCATAGTGTATTACGGACATGACTTGCCAGGCTTTCAAACCCTCTGCAACAATTCAAAGAAATGATTCGGTGTTTTGCTTATGTTCTTAGTGCTTCTGGGAAGGAATATTTGCAAGGATTTACTGAAAGAGAGTACCAAACTGGGTGTCATTTTGGTTTGGAAATGCTATTATTATGCTCTGTTTATCTGTTTTGTGGCAAGAGGATCTTCAGGCAGAATAAAACTCAGAGCATGAGACAGATCAACCAGCAACTGCTATTTGACACACTCTGTCCACTGGCCTGGTTTATTAAACCTGGAATGAAACAACCAAAGCACTAGTGATGAATATGTCTCAGTTTTCCACAAGATGAACTCCTGGGTTTTGCTTGGTAGTGGCTGTTGGTTTTCATATGAAATTAGTAGAGTGTCTCATTAAATGAAAGGCAATTATATGTATTAGCAATAATGATAGAATCATACAAAAAAAGAAGTCAACCAAAAAAATACCCCCTATGGATGTAATTTTAGAAATGCATTATGCAAGGGGTTAATTTGCGAGCTGGTTTTTTTTTTTTTTCCCCTACGTTTTGAAAGCTTTGCTGTAATTTTGTATGAAATTTGAGATCAGTGAGTCTATAATATCTAATGAATAATTTACAACGCCAACAGTCTTTCTGTGGAAGAATACTAAATTAATTAAGGCCTGGAGGAATTTCCATGTGTTTAAGCCACATTATATCTTCAAGGTTTTACTGCTTCAAAGTCACTGAGATGAACTCCTGGCTTTTCAGGTGTTAACAGTCCCAGGAAAGAAGATTGGTACCCTTGCTTTAGCCTAGAAAAACTAAAGGGCTTGAGCATGTGTGTTTTGTGCGAACCTATTAAAATAATACCTTGCACTCAGTTTATTCCCTTATTTTCCTGGGATGTTGTATTTATAGGAACTGACCTACCATCTCCCCCAATCAGAGGTGTTTTCCTGGATTGGATGGCACACTCGGGTCCATGAGCCAGGTTTTTAGGGTGACTCTTTTCTCTGGATTAAAGGAGGTGGGGACCATCTCCCAACATGACAAACAAGCTGTAGCTGAGCTTACCCCTCCTCTGAAAAGCAAAAAACTTACTTCTAACTGCTCCAGCCTGTGCAGAAAGGGATTTCTTTGGATCTCTTGGTCAACCGTCAGAGAATTGTTCAGAAACCTTTTATTTTTGTGAGTCTCAAGCCATAAACGTTTGTCACAGCTGATAGGACAGCAAAGGCTGGGTATGGTGAGAACGTCAACCTGCCACACACACATTGTTTATTTAAACAGGACAAAATAGCTGCTTTCCAGCTGCTTTCGATGCCCTTGAGTTGAAATGCAAATATAGAAAAAACATGTGCCACTATAACCAGATGACAGCCGTTCCCCTTCCCTGGAAACCAGTCAGGCACAGCAGAGAGGAAATCAGTCCCTCTCTCCCATGGCTAACAACCCTCATCACCCTCTCCTCACTTCCAGGTGCTGACCAACTACCCCAGACAAGACAATTTTACTCTCTGTGAGAAACCTTTCAGAGGTCCCTCATTTAGGCTTTCATTTGGTACACAGTTTATTGAACCAGCCAAGTACTTACATATGTCCAGGTCTGGCCTCACAGGTACTTTGCACTTCTTTTCACACCATTTCTGTGCTATCCCCACTTCAGGGTTAATGAACTGGGGTGCAGAGGGTACTTTGACAAAGGCTCATTAGACATTTTTGACACATTATGGCACAGAATTTGTACAGTCATGTCAGTGTGTTCCTCATTTCACACCCAAGCCTTGCCCCTCCTGTTATTCAAAATGTATACACATTCCTTTGTGCCTATTGTGGGGCAAACTAAGCAGTTTTCCGGCTGGGAAAACCTGGGTGTAGTGTCGTGGACTCCTCTGCCTACATATGGTTGGACTTGGTGATCTCTGAGGTCTCTTCCAACCTAGCTGATTATATGGTATAGAATAGTTCACAAAAAAACTGTCACTGTGACCAGTTTCTCTGCACTTTATCTCAGTTTCTTCGGGCAAGGGAGATGAGGCTGAGGCTCCACCTTGTCTATTTTACAGGGCACAAGTGGTTCAGGTGCAGTTCTATGTGGTTTCTTCCTAAAGTTTCAAGTAGAGAGAACCATAGAGAGGCAGTGGATAGAAAGGGGATGCTTTGAGGTGCTATGTGGGACCATCACAGAGATGCAGCTTCTGTAGATGTACAGTGTGCATGGGATGAAGAGCTGGGTGTAGTAGTGCTGGCAGGATCTGTGCTGTCAAGTCTGACAGCACAGGTCTCATGTCATGGGTTATTCTTGCTGAGGTGCTGTAACACGCAACAGATCTGTCCCAAGAGTTGTAGCATGATGGCACTTTAAGTGGAAACAACCCTAGCAAGGACAGCAGAAGCTGCATTCTCTTGAATACGTATAAATGCGAGCTCACTTCAAGACCAGGTGTGTCCATTATCTTTCTTCCAAACACATTTTCATGTGGGGTTGGTATCTTTGAGAGGGCCCAGATCCTCCTCAAGTGGTTTGGCTGAATGAGGCATCATCCATGTGAGTGGGCTATGTATTCAGCTGTGTCTTAAATTTGGCCCCTTCCAAACACTGGATGGACTGTTTGAACCTCAGGTCCTGCTGCTGCTGCAGAGCTGGTGGGCCATGAAGAGTGTTGTGCCTAAACCTTCTCCTAGGTCCACAATGGAGTTTGGGGATTCTGGTCCCTCCTCAGTACAGACCTCTGTTTCTTTTTTAAAGGCACATGCCTAGCACTTTGCTGAATAAGGACCTCTGTAGCACCATGACCAGATTGTACATACAGTAAATCAGCAAGGAACTGGGGTAAAGACTCAGGATGCAGAAAGCTGCAGAGTCTGATTAAACGTGGTCAAATTACTGACTGTGTATGTTCAGGCTACTTGAACAAATTAAAAGTGGGGGCTGGAGGAAGGATAGTCAATGAGGTCTGTATGATTGTAGAAGGTGGGGGGACGTCAGGCTAGGGGTGCTCAGCAATACCCAAATTGTCCTGTTTGCCAATATCTAGAGATAATTTACACATCAAAAGGAGAGGGCGGAAATGAACATGAAAAGTGACAGCGATTGCCAAGTTAAATAAAAGCCCCTCAGTGAACATGAAGAGCAATAAGAGCCGTTTGGAAAGTTGGCTGGAGAAGAAGAGGTTATGTGAGAGCTTATACCCGACCGCCTTCTTGGCCCCTTGGGAACCAATACAGACATGGAATTCACTTGACCCGCAGGGCTGAGCAAAATATGGCCACACATCAGCAAAGCCTGATGCTTAAGTCATAGGAAACAAAAGCAGGACTGTGCCAGATGCCAGACGAGTGGGATCAGGTAGCAGGAACCACAGCCTGACTTCAAAACGCCTGAGTAAATCTGGGCTGCTAAATTTCCACTGGACTGAATCTGAAGAAAATAAAGGGGAAGAAAAATGGTGTTTTTTTCTTTTTTAGCCGGATACTAGCAGATGAATATAGGTTGAGTTTGAATAAGCAAGAGGCAATATTTCTAAGACAGGGTGCTTTTTGAAATATGAGGCTTTGTAGGTTTGGTGTTAAAGCAATTTCTCTTCTTGTCATGAATCACTGAAGGAC
This sequence comes from Scytalopus superciliaris, assembly GCA_013400415.1. Taxonomy (NCBI): domain Eukaryota; kingdom Metazoa; phylum Chordata; class Aves; order Passeriformes; family Rhinocryptidae; genus Scytalopus; species Scytalopus superciliaris. Next base: position 92,358 of record VXBX01002822.1, read on the forward strand.
AAGGATTGTATTTAGGTGGGATATGAACACGCAAATCTTTCCTTGCCTCTATGTCCTTGATTATATTTTTTTTAATCTCCTTTGCTTTGAGCAAATTGAGAAACAGTCTTGATTTTCCCCATCACATCCCAGTCTCACTTTCTACTGCTGCATAGCTGCTTAAGATACCTTGTCAAACAGTCTCATCCTGGCTCAACTTTGCTAAGAGAGGGTGCAAATGATCCAGGGTTTCCAGTGCAAGCACAAGGCGAGCAAAACTAATTGCTGCCCCAAGCAAGAATCTTCCGATGAGAAGCTGATCTATTTTACACAAGTCCAAACCTGAAATAACTCTTCAGACATCAGTGCAATCACTCTAGATGTGCAAGAGAGGCGAATCTGCCCTCAAGTACTCTGTCTTCTTTCCTGGGGGAGGGAAGCCTGGCTCAGGAGTCAGGGAGGGGGGAGACTGCCTGCAAGGATTGCTGCCTTTTTATACAATCTGCATCGGTTTTGTGATCAAAGGCTAAAAGTGACCAGAATAGGCAGAGTCCCAGGCTTTCCCATTCACAGGCTTAACCCTGCCTGCTTAATGCCGGGACTTGGGGCTTTGATGCGAGGAGTCACGTGCATCTCCACTGCTGTGACTCTTTGTTCCAGACAGTGCTGTGCCTTTGGGGGGGGGTGAAGAGGCAGAGGGTGTTTAAAACCTTGGACATTTTGGATACATTAAGGCTTAAGCTGGTTCAGAGTGCAGGGGGTCTATGCCCGTATCCTCTGGTGCTGTGATGTGACGAAGCCTGTGGCTGCCAGGGCCCTCTGCTCTCTAGAGACGAGCCAAATACCTCACAGGGTGGCTCTATCTTTGGCTGCCTTACGGCAGGGATTGGATTACAAGCAGCTTCATGCTGACAAGGCTTTGGAGGAATAATAATATCTTGAATATTATGGAATTTGAGTAATAATAATATTGGCGGGATAATAACATTCTCTAGGGAATGAGGTTGTCTCTCTCTCTCACAGCCCTGGCACAGAGAGGTTATAGCTTCTTATATGTAGTGAGAATTTGCTGTTTCTTCAAGACTTACATGCCAGTTCCAGTTAAAATGTTCCCAGCATGTGTTCTGGCACTGCAGATGGGATGGGAATCTCCCTGCAAAATAAAACAACTGGGGCTTCCAGAGCTGCTTGAAATCACTCTGCTTCCTCTGCCTAGGAGGCAATAGCATTTCCCTTGGCACCTGCTCCTTCTTTCGTCTTCCAAACACTTAAGGGCCAGGTAGGGTTTTGCTCTATTGTATTCTCTTTAAGACCCAGACTCCCATTTTGCTGTCCTTGTGCATAACTCCATCAGTTCAAAGGAGCTATGTCAGTATAATCTGTCTGAGCAAGTAATACACCAGAAAGATGGTTTGGGATACTGTCCTGAATTCAGAATTCAGGAAAATGATGCTGAAAATAAATAACCTGATTTGTTTTTTCTTGCTAGAATACGCCACATTTCTGATGTAACTCATTTGCATTGCCTTCACAAACCCTCTTCACTAGCATCAGATTTAATACCTGAGGCGAAAGGAGGAAGGTTATTTTTAACAGTGAAGTGAAGGGTCATTGCAGCAACTTGTCTGGAGGATGCAAATTTCTAAGGCTTTCTCACAAGGTGAGGGAAGTCCCTGTGGTGAAAACCCTACTGCACACCAGAGGGGTATGTGTGTGTTTCAGCATTGTGTTCTGGCTGGTGAGCCCTCCTTGGCTGGCAGAGGTGACCAGGTTGCCAGCACTGGGCTGGTATGAGAGCAGCAATTGTGTGTACACTGTGAGGTCAAAGATCTGCATGTCCTGAGAGGGCTGAGCCCTGGGACAGCGTGCCTGCTGTCACTGATCTGCTGCATCTCCACAGCCAGCTCACCTTTTGTGCCAGCTCCAAATGGGGAGATGCCACCGCTTCAAGAGGGAGAAAAACTCAGCAAAGTGTAATGCAGCTCTTTCCTGGCTGGCCCAGCAGAACAGCAGGGGGATTTGCTGCATAATCTACAGCAGGCTCAGAGAGCTCCTGAGCCTAGGACTGGTTCAAGGGAAGAGCAGGACAGACTGGCAGAGGCACGTCCAGGCTCTCAGCAGCAGTATACAGCATGCATTGTAGCTTCAGTTCTGCCTGCTGGCATCTTCCTCCATTGGTGCCGGCAGTGTCTCCGAAACAGCTGCTTGCCTGCCTTCCCTGACACCCAGCAAGGTGCAGTGATGGCAGCTGTTCCTCACAGAAAGCCTCTGAGGAAGGGCAGCCACATCCGAAGGGACTTGCTCTGGGAAGGGCAGGCCTTGGGCTGTGCACATGCCAGTCAGCTCAGGCAAAGCACCATCTGCTGAGAGGGGAGTGATGCAGAGGAGGAAGCAAGGACAAGGATTGCTTCTCAGAGTCAGAGATGCAGACAGACTGGCATTTATTTATTTTTCTTATTTCAGCTGGATTGTTAAGAAGAAAATGAAGCTGTAGTGCAAAATCACATCTGTGTCAACTACAGATGTGCACACCTAATATGTAAAAGCAAATGGGGAACAGTGACCAAACTAATTTGATAATCTTCTGAGCTGCAGAAAAAGAAAAAAACCCCAAAGTAAGAAACCAAGCCATACTGCCCAGGTCTCTTTGTCACAGGTCTCAGGAGAAGGGAGAAAAATCAAATCAAACTTGGTGGGCTTTTAGCTGCCTTCAGAAGGAGTTTCTGCCTGACATGAAAGCCACAGCCATGGCAGGAGCTCGGAGGTACCTTTCAGATTATTGCATTAGCTGTGGCTCCAGGTGTCCAAGGCAGACAGTTGATGATTACACTTTTTGTTTTCTTTTTCATGTTTGACAGCCAGATGCCTTTTTGATCTGCAGTGTGTGCATGTGTGTGTATGTGTATATTTATATATAATCTCAGATCTATCACTCTGACAGCACCACAAATGACTTACCTGAGCATTTAGACAAATATGGGGAAGATTTACACACCAGAACATTAAATGGAAGGGTTACCTTTTAGCACTCATGGTCCCCTGCAGTTTTATAAAACATATTCTTTCTTGTGACACTAAAATTATAAGGTTGTTGTGCAGATTTTACTGAAGAAAAGCCAGTCCTGTGCCTGGTTTCCTGAATATGGAGGAGTTACATGGCAAAACTTTATAGCTGGATTGTGGGGTTTAGCATCTCATAGCAAGGCTTGGTGTGACAGCACGCATGTTGTGTATGATGCCTATCTAGAAAGGAGAGATGGTTCAGGAGCTGAGGGATCTCAGGATGGAAAAGCAAAAGCTGGAGCAAAGTCACAGAGTAGGAGCTCTTTCTACAGCTCTTTAAGTCAAACAAACTAAATGGCTCCTGTTGACTTCAGGTTATACAGTCAGAGCCAGAAATATTAAGAAAATGTTTGCATTAGTTCAGGTATTGTGAATTGCTTTTCCTGCCAAAGAAGAGTTAAAACTCAACACCCCCAATCCCCTCTCTTCCCTGTGTGTTTACTACTGGCCACTGCGGGAGACAGAGTATTGGCTTGGAAGGCCTCTTGTTGACCTTATTACATTCTTATAAAAAGCAAGTTGTTTTCTGGTTTAGAGCAGAGATTTTCTGCTTAGAGAAAAAAAAAATGTTTGCTGGTTATTTCTGGCTCTGGAGCCAACCCCACTGCAGGAACTCTGTCCTCACAGGTAATGGTATGGTCTGCGGGAGACCATTAAGTGGTATTCTGAGAGACGAAGTGGGCACTTCCAGGCTGGAGTTACGATAGAGGATTTAAAAACCATGGTCCTCACCACAGTATTCACAGCCTGCCATCAGAATTGCTTCAGAATAAGGCAGCAAAAACATTTGAGAAAACAGTTGTTGTGAACAAGAAAAACCTCTGATTGAAGAAGGGGATTGGACTAATTAATGTGTGACCTTATGGTTCAAGCCAAGTCTAAGACTTGCACAGACTGCAAAATTGTGGACTGTCATTATGTAAAAGAAGACTTGGTCCAGCAGTCCTTCTCTTTCCAGGCACTACTGGCTGGGAAATGAAAAGCCTGGGGGGAAAAAATTTATTTACTTCATGAACTGATATGTGTGGTGAGGGGAGGAGCTGCAAAAAAAGGATTTTTTTTTTTTTTTTTTTTTTTTTGCTACTGGAGTATGATGTATTGGAGGGGAAAAAAAGAGTAAAATTAATGATAAAATGCTGTCCCTGACAATGAAAGATAAGTCCTAGATGCCTCATGCATACCGGGTAATAAAGAGCTCTTCTAGTAACAAAATACCTGAGGGTATCTGGTTCTGCAGAAGAGCCAAGGAGAAAGCCAAGGGCTTGTGTTTCATAATGCTCTGAGAGCTGATCTACACTTGGAGGGAAGTAAGACTGGCAGTGCTCAGGGTGCCATATATCCCTGCTCACCCTCATGATTCTGCCTCTGCAGCCTTTGCCCATCCAGAATGTGAATGAAGTGGGAGAGGGTGGTGTGTGGGATACATGAAGTCTCCAAGGAAGAGCGAACTGCCTCATTGTATTGTGAGTGCAGTAAGTTCCTCATTTAACATTTATTACACACAGGATTCATAGGAAATCACTTTAAGTTGTAGTTTTAATAGAAGTTGACCCTGTAAACCAGTTGATCAAATCTTGGGTCAAGATGACATGACATATGCAAATCATGTGCAAAGCTCATGTACAGCTGCATGTACAAAGATCACACTCCACCACGAGCAAACCTCCACTGACTTCAATTAAAGTTTTGCCCAAGTCAACTTGAGCTCTGTACATAGAGCTGTATGTGGGCTTAGCACGCAATTTGCATATGTCATGTAATGTACAATGTGGTATTGTGTACTAGCTGTCTCCCCCTAATTAATACATGATAGAAAAACTCTTAGAGAATAATGATTAAGAAAAAAATTGGGCATAAGGAAATTGCTTGCAAATGACCACACTGGTGAAATTATAACCCAGTAATATTGCAGTCCCATTTATTTTCTGTTAGGTTTAATCACCACTAATAATTCAGTCGAGGGTAATTAATCTTCGCTGATCAAAGTACAGGAAGGGGCTGAAGTACTGTAGCTGCATCATAATGACATGTAATGCTGATGTCGCACAATTGCCTGTTTGCAGAGAGATGTGAAGATGTCCTCATTGGCATACAGTCAGTGAATGGGAGTTCATTATCCCTCACTACAGGATAGAGGCTCAAATACTAAGGGAAAAAGCCCAAAAGTACATACGTAGGGAGGTGCTTGCAGCTAGAGCTCAGCTCATCCCCTGAGTTGGAGGGGTGTGCAGGGAAGCTGTGGTAGAGACCAGTGAGAGAAGAGACATTCAGTATTGATTTTTTTTTTAAAATCACTTCATCAGGATAAAGTCCAGCTTATGCTGCACTGAAGAAAAAAGGAAGTTTCAATCCCCAAACCTTCAGATTCCCCGAAAGACAGTAATTTTCCCAAGTTCCTTGTATCAGTCATTATCTAGATGGAGGCTTGTTGCCTTCATGGGACCAGGTGGCACGTAGTGAGAAAGGATACCTTCTCTGTGTGGCTTGATGGGGCCTAGATGCCTTATGCTTCTTCCCTTGAGGGGAGTGGTTGATAATCAGATGAACTGTGGGCAAGAGATCCTGCAATGAAACCAGTATGTGGTTGAGAACTTAAGAGAGTCTACAGCCAAGGTATGCATTTTAGTTCTTCCTCTACTTTTGACGAACAGTTTCAGATCATGATTGTGCTGCTGTCCTGGACTACACAAAAATTCAGCAAGACAATTTCCATCTATGTGGCTGGAGAAAAGGGACAGGGGCATGTTGCCTCCTGAATTCCTTCATGGATATGAATACCATGCTTGAACGTACAAGGCTCAAAGTCAATGTTGTGGTGTATTGAGTTTTACAGATGACATTTAAAAATCCCAACACCTAATTTATTTAGTCAGGGTTCATTTATTTTAATCTTTCAGCCAAGCCCTTGTTTGGGAACTTTGATCTGAAAGTGGTGTTTATTTTCAAAGTCACAAAAAACCCCCTTCTATGCTTGAAAATTCTATTTAAAATTCTTTTGATATTCCCTTCTATTGAAACTGCTACTAAACATCAGTGGTGTTAAAAAAAACCAACACCTATTACTAAAAAGACAGTATTTAGAGCTACAATGGTCCTGAAGCACAGAGAATCAAAACTGGAAATCCATCGGTTCTTTGGCTGCTAAATGATTTCCATGCTGGGCTGGCATTTATCTTCTGGAATAGAGAAGCCTTTCAGAGAACAGCAAATATCTGGCAGGGGGCCAGAGGCCTTGGATATAAGACAATTAGCACAACAGGGGGAGAGAAGGGCTTCCGGAATTAGAGATGAATAAGAAATATTTGTAAAGTGCACTTTAAGTTATTGGTTTGATCACAGTCACTTATTTCTCATGGTTGCAAATGTGTTGTATTACTTGTCTAGTTCTGCTTTCTTCTGTAATTAGTTTCACCACTGAGTGGTAGGACTGGTACATACTGCACTTGTTTTCCTCTACTTCATCTTTAAAAGACTACTTTGTTTGGTTCGAAAAGAGGGAAAACAGCAACTTGCTATTTGTTGCAAAGATAGATTGCTCCCTCCTAGTCTGCTGGCTTTTCCTCCACAAGCAGCTTTAATTAGATGTGAGGATTTAAGCCTTTACATTCTAAGGCATGTAACAGTCAAACTAATAATTAAGAGGATATATTTAGATGGTTAAAAAACCCCACTTTACTTCTAAGAGTAAATCTTGATGATTCAAAATGCCGAAGGGTTTCCAGGCTCCTCACAGTATCACGAGCTGTAAATTTGCTCATCTTATTGACAAAGAAAAATATCCCAATCAAAGAACATAAACAGACTGTCAAGTCTTGAATATTAAGAGGTTTTAACCATCTTGTGCTACTCTGTTAGAAAGAAAAGGTACATTTTCAGTTGAAATTCTGGAATTTCTTAGCAATTTGTCTTATAGAGATGAAGAATTAATGATAATATCATAATCTTGGCTAATGTTAGGGACTGAAACAAGAATTTACTTGAAAAGTAACAGAGGTGAGACATGTGAAGGCATCCTTCTTCATTATGTAGCCCTATTTAAGCCTCAACTGGGATATTGTTCATGTCTCTTTTGGACACTGCACTCTGTGAAAACTGCAGGTCAGCAGAAAGAAGGTAGTTCAGAAAACTGAAAACATGAATCTGAAAAAAAATTGGGAATGCCCTGTCCAGAGAAGAGCAGACTTGCGTGTGTGATTCAGTGATCTTCCAATGTGTAACAGGCAGCTGCAGAGAAGAACAGGCAGTCTGTTCTTCATAATGGATGGAAAAAGAAGTAATGGGCTTAACGTTTAGAAAGGGAAATTTTATTAAGACATTAGGAAAAACTTCCTGATGTAAAGGTAGTTAAGGACTGGGTGAGATTGCCTGGGTTGGCTGTGGAGGTAAAAGCTGTAGAGGTTTCCCATAGTAAGCTAAAGTAATATCTGTTTAAAATGGTTTCATTTGCTGTCCTCATTTCCATGAAGGGTTCTTGAGGTGGCTTTCAACCCCATTTTCTGTGATTTTTCACTACTCATGATCTCTTCTTGCAGGTGACTCTTCTTTATGCTTATCACTGGGGAAATGGCATTACTGGTCTTGCATGTCTTTTGGAGTTATACATCACAGAGCTGATCAGAATACATGTTTTCTGTTTATGGTAGAATCATAGAATAGTTGGGGTTGGAGGGGACCTTTAAAGGTCCTCTAGTCCAAGACCCCTGCAATGAGCGGGGACGTCTTTAATTAGATCAGGTTGCTCACAATCTGACCTTGAATATTTCCAGGGATGGGGCATCCACATCTCTGAGCAACCTGTTACAGTGTTTTACCATCCCTGTAAAGAATTTCTTCCTTATATCTAGCCTGAATCTACTCTCTTTTAGTTTAAGACAATTACCCCTTGTCCTATTGCAACAGACCCTACTAAAGAGTCTGTCCCCATCTTTCTTATAAGCCTTTTTAAAGTATTGCAGTACTTTAATAAGTTCTTCCTGGAGCCTTCTCTTCTCCAGGTTTAACGACCCCAACTCTCTCAGCCTTTCCTCAATGAAGAGGTCTTCCATGCAACCACACAGTCCATTCATCAAATCCGTATCTAATTTAGAGATAAGAGTATTGTGGGGGACCTTTTCAAAGGCTTTACAGAAGTCCAGATAAATGCCATCTGTAACCCTTTCTTTGTCCACTGATGTCGTCACTCCGTCATAGAAGGCCGCTGGTTGGTAAGGCAGGACTTGGCCTTGGTGAAGCCATGCTGGTTGACTGAAATCACCTCCCTGTCACCCATGTGCCTTAGCAGAGCTTCCAGAAGGATATATTTCATGATCTTCCCAGGCACAGAGGTGAGGTTGACACAGTGGTAGTTTCCAGCATCCTCTTTCCTACCCTTCATAAAAATGGGTGCAATGTTTCCCCTTTCCCAGTCACCTGGGACTTCACCTCACTGCCATGACTTTTTAGGTATAATGGAGAGTGTCTTGGCAACTACATCAGCCAATTCCCTTAGGGGTTTGGCATGAATCTTGTCAGGTCCTGTAGACTTACATATGTTCATATTCCTCAGGTGGTCACAAACCTGATCTTTTCTTACAGTGGGAGGGACTTTTCTCCCCCAGGCCGGCCTCAACATCCATTCACTTGAAAGGTGTGGGAAGAGAGGTTCCAAGTGTATCTGTTACCTATGTATCTGTTTATCTATCATGATGAAAATGTAAATGGAGATGAAAATATTTTTGTCTTTAAAGGTTGCCATGGGATACTATTTACTACTGAAAACCTAAAGAGTTTAAGAAGGGTTTTTTTTTGGGTTTGTTTCTGAATATTGAAGTGCCCTAAAAACTAAAACCAAAATATCTCATTTGGAATTGAGCCAACCAAAGTGAAAAGTTGTACTTTGACAACTCAGTGGAGAGTGCCTACTCACTTGGGGGTTTATGGAGATATAGCTTTATCTTCCAGGTTCTGTCATAATCTCTATTCTTCTGCCTTCTCACGGTGTCTCATTGCATTGCCTCGATGGGAGGCTGCAAGGCCTCAAGGAGGATACAGTACAGCCTGGTTTCTGGATGGCTTTGTGGTGCTGAGGAGCCCACACTACAATTCCCATGAGCACGGCAGTGGCTTGAGATGGGCTACTTGTGTTTCTGAACTATGAAATACTTAACATTGAAATGTTAGAATATGTCGAATGTTGCTATTTTCAGTCAAAAAGCATCTCTCTTTATGTTTTTAGTTTGGGGTTTTTTGTGAGGGTTTCTTTTTCTGGCAAAAAGCANTGCAATGTTTCCCCTTTCCCAGTCCCCTGGGACTTCACCTCACTGCCATGACTTTTTAGGTATAATGGAGAGTGTCTTGGCAACTACATCAGCCAATTCCCTTAGGGGTTTGGCATGAATCTTGTCAGGTCCTGTAGACTTACATATGTTCATATTCCTCAGGTGGTCACAAACCTGATCTTTTCTTACAGTGGGAGGGACTTTTCTCCCCCAGGCCGGCCTCAACATCCATTCACTTGAAAGGTGTGGGAAGAGAGGTTCCAAGTGTATCTGTTACCTATGTATCTGTTTATCTATCATGATGAAAATGTAAATGGAGATGAAAATATTTTTGTCTTTAAAGGTTGCCATGGGATACTATTTACTACTGAAAACCTAAAGAGTTTAAGAAGGGTTTTTTTTTGGGTTTGTTTCTGAATATTGAAGTGCCCTAAAAACTAAAACCAAAATATCTCATTTGGAATTGAGCCAACCAAAGTGAAAAGTTGTACTTTGACAACTCAGTGGAGAGTGCCTACTCACTTGGGGGTTTATGGAGATATAGCTTTATCTTCCAGGTTCTGTCATAATCTCTATTCTTCTGCCTTCTCACGGTGTCTCATTGCATTGCCTCGATGGGAGGCTGCAAGGCCTCAAGGAGGATACAGTACAGCCTGGTTTCTGGATGGCTTTGTGGTGCTGAGGAGCCCACACTACAATTCCCATGAGCACGGCAGTGGCTTGAGATGGGCTACTTGTGTTTCTGAACTATGAAATACTTAACATTGAAATGTTAGAATATGTCGAATGTTGCTATTTTCAGTCAAAAAGCATCTCTCTTTATGTTTTTAGTTTGGGGTTTTTTGTGAGGGTTTCTTTTTCTGGCAAAAAGCAATGTTTTGCATTGAGAGGAATAATTTTTCGTATTAGAAAACACAGAAAAACAGAACATTCCACAGAAAATTAAACTTTCAGTGAAAACAAGCAACCAACCACCCCTTTCTTGCCCCTTTGCTGACTCTCAGTCTGATGGCACACAGGGAATTCCTAAAAGTGAAAGTCTCTTTATGGTGCCCATTGCAAAATGAAGTTCTAGGATGCAGCTAGGAGCTGCAACAGCATTCATCCTTCCATGGCACCACTCTAGGGAAATATTTCAAACTGGAGAATGAACAGGAGTAATAGGAATGACCTGTGGTTCGTGATCCCACTTACTGTGGGGGAGTACAGGGCAAAGCACTTTCCTAAATGACTGTTCCCTTGCAAACCTCTGTAAGAGAGAGGTCTCTGCGAAGTTCCACTTGTTAGGATATTATGTTCTGTCAGGTAAGTTGAGTTCATCTTCTTCAGGGGATACTTTCTTTGTGGTAATTCTTCTCCTCTGGTCTCTCAGGAGAGAGATACCCAAAGGAGGCTTGCTTCATGGGCTTCATTCATGGCTGCATTTCTTTTGTACCAGTTAGTTTTAGCCCCAGCTCTTTCCCCTCTTTGAGACTTCAATCTACCCTGTGCCTCTTGCTCAAATGACTCCAAAGTGCTTTGAAACTCTGGCTTACAGGGCTTTCTTCTCTGTACTGCTGGTAGTCCAGAATAACTGCACCACAGGGCACCCTGACACCTCCCATCGACTTCCATGTCAAGAAAAATAAAATGGCTCAGAGCTGTGCAAGGAATGTCTTCCCACTTTTCCCATGGTAGTTTTTTTGCTTGGTTATTTCCAAGTCCTTTTCAGATGTCACATAAGAGCTCTGTGCAGGGCCACAGTGCCAGCCCTGGGACTGCATTGCAACAAAGCTTTGTGACATTAATGTCACAGCTAGAGCATAACTGAAACCTTTAAACCGCGCTTTCCTTTGGATGGGGACTGGTAATTAGCAAGGTCTGCTATTTGATTACTAGTAAATTCAAAGCTGTATGGAAACCAGCTGTTTGTGCCCGGAGTAGTTCCACCAAGAAGACAAGTAGTGTTAAAATAAAATCCCTACTGAACTGACACCCTGTCCCAGAGCTTTAGAGTGACCCAGCCCTGCTTCTTCCAGAGACCTGATGTGGGGCATTCTGTGGATCTGTCAACGCTGTCTTCTCTCCTGGCTGTAATTTTAGACTTTTTGTCTCACTCCTCCGAAAGCTGCTTGAGGCAACAGGCACATCCTTGATTAACCCTGGGTGAGCCAAATCTCTGCCCATCCAAACAAGTTGCAGGTTAGTGACAAATGCCAGCTCCAGGCTGAGCCTTGTGTTCTGAGTGGAGTTAAACAGCCCTGTGTTTTAAGGCACACATAAACTGTGCCTGGCTCCGTGAGAGCTGCTTGAAAAATTAGCACACATCAGGCTGCTCTTTAGCAATGTCATGGGTCTTGGGAGGTGAGACCAGCCAGCCCAGCCTGCTGGGAAATTTCAGTGGGGAGCAGTCTCAGGCATGACTCAGTCTGTTGTTCTGTCTTGTAGTTCTGGGGAGGATCTGTCATGTCAGAACTTGCAGGGTGGTGACATCCTTGTAATTCCTCTGGAAAAAATTAAAAAGAAGAGCCAGCTAAAGGCTTTAACTGAGTTTCATACTGCTGTGCTGTAGATAGCTGCAACTTGAAGGTAAGCAATCCGGTAAAGAATGGCTTAAACCAAATAAAGAACAAAATAAAGGTAGTTTCATGTTAGATAAAAGGAATATTCTCCCAGCTGTATGCCTGTAGGTATCCTCATGTTGAGTCTGGTTGTGCCCAAGTGTCCTCCTCCTGTGTCTCCAGGCCCCCCTCCTCTCTCTACTCCTCAGCTCTGGTATTAACATTACACTCTGATACTAGATCTTTGAAATAAAAGGGAAAATTGATACAGGAAATTTGTTTCCTTCCTTCTTGTCGATTACAAAGTGCTGTATGCACGTTCTCACTGTCAGCATTGCTAGGAATTGCTTCTTTGCAGAAAAGGGAGTCAGGGGTCTGCAGTGCCCCTTGCCCTGGATGGGACCCCGCACCCTGCTTTTCGTGTACAACACAGGCAGATCTCCAAATCAGAAGTGGGGAGGTGGTTGGCTGAAGAGTGTCTGGTCTTTGTGACATACAGTCCTGCCATTCTTGTGTTTTTCGTCACTCAAACCAGGTGCCTTTGTCACTAGAGGTGAAATCCTTTATTTGCTACAGCTGATCTTAACTGCTTCCAAAGCCAAACTTTCATGACTGAAAATCAGCTGCTCTCCATTCTTCTCACATCATTTGAACTACATGTGGGATATTAATTACAGGTTGTCTTTTTCAGACCTATACTTTTGCACTACTTGTTGCTTTAGGAGCTGAAAAAAATGCCACAAGAGACAATGGCTCTACAGTGGCTTTTAGCCTCTCAGGACAAATCCCAGAGCTGACATCATCTACAATTATGGTGCACAGATCCAAGCACTCTGACATAAGGTGGTAAATTATTCATGATTTGGCAGCCACCATAACTGGAGAGTGTGCTTTAAGTAACCTCAGAATTGCGAGTCTGGTTTGTCACCACAATCGTATTAGACCAGTGGCCTATCTCTAAAAACAATATTTTGGATGACAGTGATAGAGCCTTAGGGTAGATGTATGTGTTTCCCCTTGATTTCATGTGAGTTTCTTGGCTAATATCTACAGGCAGAAGGATTAAAATCCTTCCCAGATGGGACCATGTGGCTTCTGCCCCATGGCATTTTAAACTGAAACAAATCTAAATGCAGGGTGAACATGCAATTGCAGCAGATTTGGTGGGTCACTGCAGGGCAAGAAGAAAGTGAACTAATAACCTTGGCAAACCTCCCTCCTTGTTCAAACAAACTTGTGCTCACTTCCCTACTGAACAAAGATGAGTGACAGAGACCTGGACCCATTGGACTGAGAGGAACAATCATGATAGAAACAAGTGGGAACTGTAATTACAACTTACAAGCTTTTGAGATTTAAAGAGCTCAGGTGAACAATACAAATATACATAATTCCAGCTAGTGTTATATTAAGGGCAGTCTTTTCCCTACACAGTGATCAATTATATGAAAGTCTTGGCATGGGATGGAAAATTAAAGCAGCTATAGGCAACCAGTGTGAATCTTGTAGGTGATTCTGCATCATTGCACAGAGAATTCAGATAAGACTGAGACCATCAAGTGGGACAGAGGGGGAGGAAATACTCCTTGTCGTCAGTGTTTTGCCCCTTTGGAGACTGGGACAAGCAGAGGCTCACCCAAAGGTGACTGTGCCATCATTGTGGATGGCTGTCAGGACATGAGGATGACTGGAGGGGAAACCCAGTGCTGCAGCCTGCTGTGGCTCTTGTGGGTCCTGCTTTCTTCCAGGAGAGAGACACCAGCAATTTGTGCCTCACTATAGCATATCCCTCCTGCAGGCCAGAAACAACTGTTCAATTCTAAAAGGCAAATCCTGATGTGTGATAAAGTGCATTTCCTTCTCCCTGTTTGTCCTGGTACTTTTACAACTTTACCATACACCTTCATCATCACTGTAATAAAAACACATTAATTAATCCAGGAACCCTGGGGAAAAGTGACCAGGCTCTTGTTTCCTTCGTGAATGGTATATCCTGTTACTCAGAGAAAACCCCTTTGCATCAACTACTCTATTGATTTACTCTGTTCATTGAAGGCTTTTTTTCACTCTTAATCAGTCACGTTATCTAGATATAAAGTAGAGCCTGGAATAAATTTTTCAGATAATGTTGAAAGCTGCAAATGACTATACACTCACAGATTTTCACAGCCACTAGGGACTATTATGTTCTCTACCTGACCTCTTGTAAAGCTGAGACCAGAGAATATGACCAATAACTTATTTATATGACACTAGAGGAAACGTTCTTTGTAAACTGCATTTTAACTAGTTATTGCTCAAGGAATATGTATGTGCTAGATTGCTTTTATAACTGCTGAAAATTTAGTTTCTTTCCATTCTCATTTCCAGTTTCAGCCTCTGCATTTCCTCCAGATCCATGTACCTGGCTGCACTGGTACCTCTGGGTAATGCCAGAGACCCCAGCAGCTTCCTACAGTGCCAATGCAATGGTGTGTGTTCAGGCATCTGTTTGAAGTGTACTCAACTTCTCCTTGTGATGGGGACAGAGAGAATAATTGCATTGACCAGGATTAAATGTCCTTTCCTAAACTGAATTCTGACAAAAGGGTAGTTTTCTCATTTGAATGAGAAATGTGGATGAAATGTGTGGTTGTTGTCCAGGAAAAGAAAAAAAATTATTTTTTTGGCAACAATGTAGAGTCCTGTTCCTAATCCAAGAGGAGATAATGGAGGAGGATCTGTTGGAGTATCTGCAAAACGTCATCCAGGCTGGGATGAGAATTGTGTGCCCACACTCCTTGTCTCCAAAGCCGTGTGAACATGATGCTGAGCTCCAACTAACCAGCTTCAGTGAGAGACAAGATACATCAGCACAGGCCAAATGTTCCAGCGTTGTCCATACAGTGTCCCTTGGATCTAGACAGAGCTGGAATCTGCTTGCACACTACTGCATGCATCACCAAAAATTCCCCTTTAAACTGGAATGTCCTTTTTACATGTGTGATCTGCCTGGTTAATTGCAAAGGTATTGTATGATGGTTGGGGACAATGGGGGAACCCTTGGAGAAAAAGGAGAGTGCTTGGGAAAGGGGACTTGGCAGATTTTCACTAATGAGGTCTGGCCCTTTTGGGGAAACTCTCTCCCATAGAAAAAAAACTTAAAAAAGGTAAAAGTGACTGATTTTAGAAGTTGGAGGAGTAAAATCTGACAAGGTAAGGTTTAAGGAGCTGTTTGGCATCTTAAAATGACTGTTGTAGCTGTACTTGAAACATGATGTATAGGCTGACTTCAAAGGGAAATGGTGCTATAGTTCAATGCCTTCTGAAATGCTGAGAAGAGGACTATCCATCAAAGGGTAGATACTGGCCTTGAAAATGAGATTTATGTATATTAAAATACATCTGAATAATAATTTGAATACACAATGTATTAATGAATTATAAATACAGGCCAAACACAAATGCACCTTCCTATTAAACAAGGAACCCATGTAAATAAGATGTATCAGCAACAGCTGAAAACAGAGCCCTTTGCAGGCAGGTCCTTTGAATTTCTGCACCTTTGCAAAAAAAGCTGTACAAAGAGTTGTAAGTGAATTGCCACTTAGCAGCTGTCCAGGCAAACCAAAACATAGCAGCACTACTAACTACAATCTGCCAAATCCAAATCCCTCTGCAAAACAAAATCCCAATAAAACACTAAATTGCAGGAAGTCAATAATTGAATCCAATTAGGCAGGATAAGTGAGCTGGTGCCAATCTGATATCTCACACTTGAGTGGGATAGACACAAGTGCAGTGGGATGCTGGTGACAATTTTTCCTCCAGCAATGTGTGATAAACATAAATCTGCTTATAAGCATGACATTTCCGTGGAAGTTGGTAGTCCTTTACCCTGCAATTTGGAAGAACTGGTTTTGATTGTTTTTTGGCATCTACTCATACCTGATCGGTATGACTGCTCAAAGGTGGAAAACTTGGAGATGAAGCAACCAGATTTCTCTCCTGCTGTTAGAGCCATAAATCAGCATTAGCAGGTTGCTGGCCTGGAGTCTGTTCTGCCCTCACGTTCTGCACCAGTGAAGGTGGGAATGTGACATCCACAGATGCTGTACTGGAGCAATTCTCCAAAATCTTGTCACTCCTTTGCCTTTCTAGTCCCAGGGTGCTGTCAGAAGATGGACACTGAAAGAGACCTACTCTCTGCAGTTTGCAGCCTGTCTTGGAGAGCAGAAACATGTTCAGTGCTGAACACTGCAGAAAGGGAACACCTTTTGTGACCTTGCTGGTGAGCTAATGCAAGCAGAGTGTTTGCACATGTATGGGTTATTTTGCCTTAAGAAAAAAAGTCCAACAACTGAAAAGCCATCTAGAATTCTAAAAAATAGAGGACCAAATTTGATGTTTAAGCCTGTAGATATTAGTGCTAGATTTATAGCTACTCAGTGCCATGGAGTGGCACCCTTGAAGGAAGAGCCAGTGCCTGCAGCAAAAATCTGTTTGGAGGAAGCTGTAGTGATGCCTGTTGCTGTTAAAGGATTTGATTTATAGGAGAGGGTCACAGGCTTTATTGAAGGGAGCTGTGAGATAGAGCAGAGAGCACAGAGAAGATACGGGGAACCTATCAGTACTTAGCAGCGCATCTTAGAAATAACACACATATCAGCAACAAGTAATCAGAAAATCGTCCAATTTGTAAGCCTCCTGTCATGTTTTTGCCCTTGCCCTTTATACTCTGGAAGCCTGGGTGTGTCTGTAAGGCAGCACAGAGCCCACTGTCCCTTTTGATAAACACTGGAATGAGCTTCAATGAGATCTGGAGTGGTGGTGGTGGTGGCAGAGAGCTGGGCTGACAAAGTGACATTCACTCCTGAGCCTTGCTTATGGTAAGAGGGGTGCCTGCTTCAGCTTACATTCTTGAATATTTTAAGCCTGACATTCACACCCTGTGTTTTACTACCTGCAGTTTTGGAATCCTTAATGTACTTTGAAAAAAGCACACCACTGCACAGAAATGTCTGCAACAAGTGTTGTGTATTAACCATATAGATGACAGAAAAATGTGTATCCAACTAAACCCTCTGTTCTACACACACACATGCCAGAAACACCTTTAAGGTTTTTAGCATTTACTTTCGGTGCTTAAAATTCAACGATGTTCATGCTTCAAAACCTGGAAGGATAACATGAATACATAAGGTGCCTCAGGGCAATGAAAGTGAGTTCTTAGAGGTATTTGTGACACATGATTTAAAATAGGATACCTAGCTTTTATTACTTCAAATTGCTTCTCTTGGCTATACATATAGGAATAGAGTAAATCCATTCCTAGTCTTGTTACTCCTTCTCCTTCACTTCCAAGAAATCCGATTTTTGTTTTAAAAAATGTACATGTAATTAAAGGACATGTAATTCAGCAGAAAGTCTTTTAAATGCATAACTGATTATCTGCTTCCTGTAATTGCTGGTTTGTATATTGAAACTTAGATTGAGTTGGCAGACAATAAAAGATTATTTTTTAATTAGATATACTCATCCCTATCATTTGGGAATAGGGGGTATTTTCCACCACTGCTATTCTTCCTATCCAGGAACACATGCTAATCTCTTGCTTGATATCAGTGTCATTTTTTCACAAATGAAAAGTAAACAGAAGCTTGCCTTTCTTGCAGAAACAGCATGGCTAGGCTGTGTTTGTCATTTTGGTTTGATAGGATGCTGGTAGCAGGATGTAAGTACGCATTATGTGACACATAGCAAGACTATGTACCACGACCAGTTTAAAATACTGAGATTCACTTAAAATCCCCAAGGATTTTTAATATTCATTCTTCATTAGAAATTCTGCTTTTACATCAGAAGATTGTCAGCACAAAATTATCACTCCCAAACTCTTCTATTATGGGGTCCCAAACTGACTTTTTTCTTTTCCTTATGACAAATGAAGTAATTGTTAACTGTCTTAAGAGACATCTCTAACCTCTTGCCCTGCAAGCTCTGTCTAAAATGAGAACATCTCTAGAGACCTTTCTTTGCTTGATAAACTGAGCTGGGTCCTGCCTTTGGTTTAACATACACCATCATAGGCACTGCAGTGTTTGGACCTCTCTGGTAATATTGCGCTTGAAAAATAGGGTGGGTGTCTCTCTGGTGATTTGGGAGCCACTCAGTTCAAAGGATGGGCTCTCAATTTATAATTCTTCTTTCATGTGGGAACAACAAAGTGAAACCATTGGTAGGGTCTCCTGCTCAGCCTGCCCTGTGCCATCCACAGCTGCATTACAGTCATGTGGTCACCAGAACAGTCAATTTCATGGCAAAGTAGTGGGTGGCTCTGTGTATATTTTTAGCTGTCCTTTTTATGTAATTCAGCCACCAGAAAAGGAGGTGGTGGAAGCACTGCCCACCCTTCCCCAGCCCTCTGATGAGGCTGGCATGAACCCATGTATGCGAGCACAAGCAGTCCTGGGTTCACATTTCTAGTTAGAAAAGTAAGTTTTGTAATTTGGGGCACATGAAAAAGCTTTCTCTCTAACTGAAACTATGTTGAATTTTGCTTGCCCCTATTTTTTGCTTAACCTTCTTTCCACACTTGCAGACATCTCTGCTTCCAGTCCAGGCCATACCTTGACACCACACTGCCTGTGCAACTCCTGTTCATGTCATTCATGATAGCTTTCTCTCTTGACTACTGTAAATCTCCTTCTATTGCATTTTTTTCCCCCTGCAGGCCTCCCTCTCTAAACAGAAGGGATGTGATTCTTCTCTCACTCCCACTGGCTTTAATCTGTTGTAGTTTGCCATGTCATTATTCATGATATAAATGAGGCTAAGTGAGAGAAGAATGGTGCACAGATATTTTCATTATGCCAAAGCCATGCTATTCGCTGCACGCAGACTATGGTATTATATCCCCCCGTCCGTTCACCACTTTCAAAGGCTTCCTTTCCTCCTGATCAAGCTCAATAGTATGCTAAGGACTTCCAGAGCTTGTTTTTGAACTTGCCTGACCCTGCTTCTCTGATCTCATATCCACTCCCACACTCATTTATTTGGCTTTTCTAATCTGGCTATCTCCTGTGGCTGCTCGACTCTGAGCATCTGGGTATTCATGGTTATTTATGTTTCCCATTTGTCTGACGTGTGGATCCCCTAAGTCATTTTCCCTCTCTCAGCCTCACCTTTGCAGCTCTTCTCACCCTCCCAGCTGGCGAGCAGACGCCGCTGCCACCCTCCCTTTCCACCTCTCCAGGGTGATGCTGCCTGAGACTGAGGGCTGTGCTGTGATCCCTCACCGCAGAGCTCTGGTTAGGTTGATCTGACTCATCTTTCTCTCATGATTTCACAAGATCTGGTGGCTTTTCTAATTTGCACCAACTGTCCAGAGACTCCTCATTCAGCTGGTGTGAGTACACACAACCACTGGGGCATGATGCCCTTCCCTTGGTGCCTTCCCCCAACAAAACTGCCTTGCTGCCCTGTCCTACACTTCTCAGTGGACTCCTCACTGCAGCATCCTCTACTCAGGCTGCTTTCAACCCCCTCTCTGGCCCAAAGGGAACATACTGGGCAGGATGTCTGAGGAAGGTGATGGCTGTCTCCTGCTGGGCACCCCAGGAGCACGGGGTGTCTCTGACTGTGAATCCAGGGTGTGATTCAGCTAGTGGTGGCAGCACAAAGGTATTCCCAGTCTGATCAGCACCGAGGCACCTTTCTGTGATTAAGCAGCGCTAATAAAGCAAACTTTGTCAAAGTTGGTGGCTTTCAGGCTGCATTTTAATGCCATTGACTCAGGATTTATGCTCCTGTAGCAGGATTCTCACATGTGCAGGCATAGGCTGTTCCTTCCTTTCCTTCAGTAATTACTCGGCTGCCCTTTATGTGGAGAAGAGGAAGTGAGAGGTGGTGAGCAGCCGAGTAACCTCTACCTGCTACTGCATCTTCAGGAGGCATTTCCATCTGGCAGGTGTAACCTTTGGAGAAGACATATACTATCATCACTCTTCCTCTCCACCCAGCGAGCTACAGCTGAGGTGATACATGATCAGATGATCCAGAGAAGGACCCCAGGGCAGGACTGCCTGAAGTATCCACATGTCAGATATACTACCATTTCTATATAGCTTCCTTTTTATTAGGAAACGTCTAATAACGTGTGAGTGTCCTGCTTCCCACCTGAAGCAGCAATTTGCATGTGCATGTGTAACTCTTGAGAGGTTTGTGCATCTCCCCAAGGCTGGAGCAGATTCTGTGGAACTTTTTTTTCCTTCACAATAGGTCCAGCAATGTCTTTTGCCTCAGTGTGGTGTTCATGCATTTGAGATTACCTAAACAAAAAGGAAGAAAATGCTTACATTTCTGTATAAATAATAGAACCACTGCTAGAAATTACTTTAGAAATCTTCCACTATTCCAAAAGGTTTTATCACGCTGATTTAGCGTGATTTCAGAGAAGACCCTTCTTTTGAGCTCTAGCAGCTTTTTTGAGGCTGGCTGGTCAGTGGGCACAATCCTCTTGACACACATAATATCTCACCCAGCATGTGTTTTACAAGAAGTTTGTAAGAGAACTGTGGCAAGAGGTGACCAGGGAATTTGACCACAGGGGAAACTGTGTCAGATATTCTATACCTCCTCATGCGAGATCAATCCAGGGAAATGTTAGGCAGTCACCCTAATTTTCTTCCACAGAAGTGGATATAGCTGGGAAGCAACAAGGTTGTGTTCTTGAAATCTTAAGGCACTTCTGAGCTGCCAAGTGATTCTCACAAAATCAGTTTATCACAACCCCCACCCCCAGCATTTCTGGCAGTTCAGGCTGAGATCTCTGGTGCTGACTTTCATTAGAGGGCTCAGGCCCTTTCTTGAGAGCTGGAGAGGTCCTGGTTCCCTTCCAGTGGATACTTTAACCATTACTCTGCTCACAATACAGCAGACAGCATTGGTAAGATCCTTCATAACCCGTGAAACTGCGTGTTTTGAGCTATAGTACACTGTGGTCATACACTTTCTTCTGTTACAAAATTTTAAGTTAAGCAATTTGTTACCTCTGTCCTGGATTTCCGAGACTGCTCAGGCAGAGTAAAAAATTCAGATGCATTTTCTTCATGTGCCCAGATTAGCTCTAGAGCATGTGTGGTGTGTCCAGCATTTCCAGGAGCCACGGGCCTTCAGTCTGTGCACTGGACAGATGGTCTCTATATGCACAATAAATGCCATGTGTTTCCAAGCACAGACCGTCTGTAAAACGTGGGCAGAGCATGTCTGATGCTTCCTGAAAACCTGGGACAGAAATATGGCAACCCTATGGCTGATGCTCTGCAATGTGACTGAGACCAGAATTTTCAAAGCACTTTGGCCTTTCTGCTGCTGCTGATTTCAGCAGATCTTTCAGAGCAGATGCTGAGCAGGGTTTGAACTCCATGACAGGGTCATTTGGTAGGACAGATGTTGCACATGTTGGATATGTGAGCACAGCAAGGAAAGGCAAGAAAATGTTTCAGTGGGAGGCTATTTGAAGAATATGGTGCAATGTGGAAGGCTACAGAGTGCAGCTGAGGTCAGGAAGATATTTCAACAGTAATTCAGTGTGATGAAAGGGCTGTGTGGCTCTTTTAATGGAGTTCTACAGATATAAAAATGCACCTACTCCTATTGATAGCAGTTTTATTTATTCACTTATTAACAACCCTTGAAATTACAGTCTTTTGTAAAAGTATCACTATTTTCTTCTCCAATGGATACCTGATTAATGTCTTGTAAGCTGTGCATGCCCTGCCAAATGATGGTGATGTGTTTCCCAGCTGATAGCTAAATAATTCTCTAAGTGAGTTATAGTCTCACTTAGTAGCTCTGGTAGACTATACTCCCCACCTGATGCACCCTCCCCATACAAAACAAAAATTACTTAATTTTTTTCTAATTTAGAATGGTACTTACATAAACATTCAGAAATGAGAAATTACCCAAAGGCTTTCCTGTTGAATTTTCTCTGTGGGGGTGACTTATATTTTAAGCTCTCCCAAGTGAAAAGGTCATCTCATTTATTCCAAGCTTTACTTTAGATTTTCCTATAGCCAATATTTATACAGGAGAACACCCTCATTTACCCAGTCCTGCTGCCTCTCAAGAGTATTTTGCAGATTTTTCAAATTTTCAGCTCTCCCATATCAAGGAATGAACATAAGAGCTTTTGGAATGGACTGCCTCTTCTTGAAGGGGCAAAATACAAGTACTGGGGAGTAAAAATGCCCATAATCCCACTGTAGTCTTTATTGCCTCTGGAGCTTCTGTAGCAGATGCCTGAGGATAGTTCAACAGCATTTCACGTGAAGTACATCTTAACCTCCTGTCTTAGCTCAGCTTATGGGTCTCATGTCTCATTCCCTTCCCTTTTCTCTCCCCTTTCTCCAGACTCTCCCACCTACCAACTCTGTGTTTTAGTGTGCTGGATCATCATGGCATCTGCAATGCCAAGAAGATGGAGAAGATTTTGAAGGCATTAGGCTTTTTGAGTTTAGCTTCTTTCTCAGATGTGGTCCTTGCCATACTTTTGTGATTGTTGGCCATCCTACTATTCTTTATCACTATTATGTTTGCTGAAAAGTCAGTGCGTGTATAGTATCCACCTAATTTTGCAGCTGGAACCTTCAGGCTTTTAAGCTCTTGCCTGTCTGCTCCACTCCTTTTCACAGTGTTTATTTTATTCATAGTTCTGAGAAGCCTCTTTCTATTTACTTCTGTATCCTTTTCAAGGTCTTGCTCTGTTTGAGTTTTGGCATTTTGCATTTTATTCTCAAATTCTTGAACTCTAAAGTGCTGTTCTCGTTGCCGAGTTGTCTTTTTTCCATTCTTTTCTGGCCCTTGATGATTGCTGTTATATTTTGTTGAGGTAGTTTACCCATTCACTTACATTTACAGTAATTTTTACAGGCTTTCTTTTTCCCTGGCTTGGGACATGTGCTGGAAGTAGTTTCTATACTTTCAGATGAAAGGAATCTGAGGCCTTTCTCACATTCACGCCTTTCAGTCCTTTAGTCCAGTTGAGTTCACTAATTAGTTCCCTTAATTTCTCAGATTTTGCCCATTCAAAATGTAGAACCTTAATTACAGACCTATTTTTGTTTACTCTTTCATTTAATTTAAACTGAATCAACTTGTGATCGCTCAGTCAAAGGTTATTTTCTTTGATCGCTTCTTCTGTAATGCGCTTGCTATTTACCAAAACGAAGCCTAAAATAGCATCAGTTCAGCGCTCTTTGGTGAATTAATTTGTTGGCAATTACATCTAAGACTGCCTGGGCCATGCTGTCTGTAGTAGCTTCTATCTCTGTGAAACTGTATTTATTTACCTCAAATCTCATTCCTTAATGACATGGTGCATCATCTGTGATATTGGTAAAGAAGCAAATCAAATGTTAAAAAATCTAGAGAGGAATAGAGAACATGACAGGGAGCATTTTTATGTCAGTTTAATTCTTTAATGCTGTATGCATTTCTGGTACATCCCATTCCATAAAGGGTACAACATACATGGAAAAGGTTCATAGATGATCAGTGAGAAGATAATATGTAAGAGCTTCTGTCTGAAGAACAACTGACTGAGATAACAGGCTTCAAGCTAGAGGTAATTGAAGGTATCAATACTGACAGCTGGGATGCCATAAAAATGGTAAATAAGGAAGGATTGGTCACTGTACTTTCCTAGATAAGAGAACATAAGGGGCTATGAGGAGAAAATGGCTCAGGGATGGTTGGTTCAAAAGAGGCAGAAAAAATGTTTCTTCATATGGTATGCAGTTCTGTGAAACTTCTTCTTGCCACAGATTGCTGTGCCTGTTTATAGGGCTCAAAACAAACAAACAAACCCTAGACAGATGAATGGAAGAAAAAAAAAAAAATCTAGTGAAGGTTTCTGTCAGTGCCTCTGACTCAGAAAGGCTGTGTAGGCAAGGTGTTTATCCTGAGGAAATACCACAGCAGATTTTCTGTCTTATGTCCTGCCCTGAACATCTGCCTTTGGCTATTTTTTGGGACAAAATGGACTTCCAGTCTGTAGGGCTGCTTCTATAACCCCACATACAGTGATAAGCAAAGACTTCAGCAGGCTGCAGATTACAACAACTCCAAAAAGACTCCCAGTTCATGACTAATTAGAACATAAAAAGATTATAGGGTGGTGAGGCACTGGAACAGTTTACCCGGGGAAGTTGTGGATGCCCTAACCCTGGAGGTGTTCAAGACCAGTTTGGATGGGACTCTGAGCAACCTGGTCTAGCAGGGAATCAGAACCAGATGATCTTTAAGATCCTTTCCAACCAAACCCCATTCAATGATTCTATGATTAATAGCAGTTTATATTTGATTTTCCTCTATGATTAATAGCAGTTTATATTTGATTTTCCTCTCTTTGGATATTGGTGCAGGCCTGGGTCATGCTCAGTTCTGTGTGGAATGTGCTTGCCATTTCTGCTTAATTTCCAGTCACCTTTTTAGTTGGAAATTATCTCAGTGCTTTCTCCATGCTCTGGTAGGCAGCACGTCACAGAACAAAATGCCAGGGAAGCATAGAATGCTGCTTGAGAGCATCTAAGGAATAAAGATAGGTGAGGTCAAACAATTAAGAAAATGTGACTGACTAATAATTATGACTAAGGTAATGGCCTCATGTATGTCACCTTGTGCCACAATGTTCTTAAGTGTCAGAAATCCTATGAGCCCACTGAGACCACTGGACTCTGCTACCAACCTTTACCCTGTTCTGTCTTACCTCTCTGTTTGCAGAAGATGCTGCCAAATCTGACTTCATATCATGCAAACCTCTAACAGCTGCCTGATGTTCCTTTAATCTTTCACATATGCTGCATTCAGCCTCCTTACAGTAAAAAGCACAAGTTTTTTAAATCCTGCAGCTTCCTAGGAGGTCTAATTTCTGACTTATGAGCAGCAAACCGAAGGTAACCGGCAGCGTGCAGTTGTTGTATGAACTTTGGAGTTGCTCAAACAATGGGAGTGTGTTCAAAGGACTGGGACCCTCTACCCCACTTTTGGTAGTTGGCACTAGCTTATACAAAGACATAGATCTGTCCTGGCACATGTGGGGAGAGTAGTCTGTCTTTCCTGGATTATTTAATTCTCCAACCTTTTGTCTTGTCTGTTAAGGTCATTAATTCCTCAGGCAAACTCTCTGCACTGTTTGTTCAGAGTCTAGAACAAAGAGATCATAGGCTGGCCCCTAGACACTACTATAATACTGCTATGAATGATCCTTTTTTAAACTGCACAGATCATACTGGTGAACTCCCACTTGGATGTTTCCAGACTGGTCATATGCACATCAGTCTGATGATTGATTTTTTGTGGTTGCTTTGAAAATCAACAGTTTACTATGGGTTTAATATGAAGAGGAATATAAAGAAGCAGTGTTCTTACTATGTCTCTCATGAGATAATCCCCTTTGAATATTTTCCAAGCTTCCTTCTTCTTGGGGATTTGTTTTTAGAGTTTTTGTCCCAAAAAATCTTTGATCATTGCGCCTACATTAGTCTACTTTTAGACCATGTTGAATTAAAGCTCAATGAAAGTTGCTAATTTCATTTGAATTCACAGATACATTTAATAAATGCTTTTAAATACCTTCCAGCTTCTTCACCACACAGAGTTCCTACTTTTTATTAACACATTCTTACACTAAAAGCTTTTAGTCTTCTTCATCTTCACAGTATGCAAGTCTATGGCTGATTGATTCAGTGTGTCTTCAAAGCAAGAACTGGAATTTTTCTTGTTTTCTTCATAATTTCAAACTTTTCAAATTTCTGGGGCTGTCTTAACCTTGGTCTGACTCTTTATTATAGATATTTTGTCCTTTCATTTGTGCTTTGAACCTCAGGAAATACCTCTGTCATTTTTTTATTGTGAGAGGGTCACCGGGAGCTTGCTGTCTTCATGTATCCTCCTGGTTTCTGTCTTCATTTTGTTGTTTCTGAGCCTGGTTAATAGAGTGATTCACCAAAATATTTTGCATCTTGCTGTATCAGTTGAAAGAGTCCTTTTGCATCAGCATGTGTTAACACATAAATATGTATGTGACATCCTGCTAACTTAGGGTTCTATTTACCTGCTCATGTGTCTGTCTGTCAAGTACTGTTCTTGATGGAAATTACTTCAGTGTCTCTTCGTTGCTTTGAAGTGATTTTTAGACAGCTACTTATCAAAGAATATTAACATTGATGGCAGATCTATTTCCCTATTCCTGCAATTAGCAATTCTATCCATTGAAACGGTTTTTATGTGCCCATGACTGAAGCAACAAAATGAGAAAATTCTATCTGGGAATGCAGTAATACTTTGTGTAGCAGAGGGCAGTAGGACCAAGTACAAGGGACTGAACAAATGTGGTATTCCAAAGAGCACACAGGGAGAGAGGAATTGGGCTCCACTGAATTCAGTTAGCTATTAACTTCAACGAGGCAAAGAACCCTCCCTGCCCTTCTCCCTTGCACAACTCTCACAAAAGCAGATATCCTGACTGCTGGACCTGACAAATGGTGCTGTGTAAGCTGTGGTAGTCTTAAATACAAAGGGTTTTTTATTCTGTTCCCCTTTTCTTTGATGTGTCATTGCTTTATACATTCTGAAGTCGAGTAACTGTCAGGATTTTTGGACCTGATGCTTTTACTTTGTTGATTAGGAGTATTATTGGGTACCGCATGGCAGGCTGGTTTCAGCACACCAATTATTTGACAAGGGCTATTTGCTCTATCTGGTTTGGGGCATCTCACATAGATGGCTGAATTAGGCATCAAGGCTCCCTGTTCAGTCACAGGACTTAATCTGGCCTGTTTCACATGAAAGCTCATCCAAATATCTTTCTTGGACTATTGTAGAAAATTATGGCATGCACCTTCTGGAAAATTGCACAGGGACCAAGTTTGCATGGGGCAATAGTACTGTATTTTGGCCTTCTCTCCTGATTCCCAGAATAGGCAGACACTAAATCAAGCACAGCAGTGCTCATGGCTGCAGCTGGTATCAGTGTGACTGTCACTGTGCTCTCACTATGGCAAGCCTTTCATATGGTACGTGAGGTGTTCCTGGCCTGGATTCAAAGGGCAAAGGGCAGAAGGATAACAGTATAGGCTCTGGCTTTTGTGCATTTTGTTTACTGGAACATCCTTTTAACCACTCAACAGTGTATATTGCCGAGTTAGGGGAAAGTCATTAATGTTGCCCTTGGTAAGAGGATCAAGTAATAGTGCCATATGCTCCTGGGCAGTGAAATGCAATCACTGCCTAGATGACTTTTAAAACTGAAAAGCCAGATTAGAGTTATATTTGCTTATTTTGCCTTGCTCTAAGGGTATAGCCCATCACTTCTTCACCAGTGCCAGAGTACCTAAATGTACTGGTTACACCTGTGCAAAGCAGAGATCTAAAGAACCAATGAATCAGTTTCTTAAATTACTTTTCTCCACTGTTTGACTTTGTTTTAAAGGAAAGTTTGCTTATGCCCTTGTTCATGGAGTCAGGGCTCTGTGCCACTGCTCCTTGTTCTGGAGAGCAGCTTATCATGACTTCATCTCTATGACCTCAGATATTCCCTAAAAGCCACTGCCAGGCTTGGCCCACACAGCCATCTGCAGAGGTGCAGAGCTCCTTGGATAGGTGTGAAGCCTTGTTAGTCCTGTGAAGCCAACATGGAAAAAAAAGGAATAAAAAGAAAAAAAAAATATTAAATAATGGGCAAATTGGTAACATCGAACCTGCTGCATTCTTTACAAGAGGCTCAAATCTGTGTTGGCTCCCACCTTAATCCACCCCTGCTGACATGCATCAAGAATAAATCAGCACAGAGCCTGGCCCCTGTACTGTGCAAACATTAACTAATTAATCCTCCTTGCAGCCATTGGAGGCTGCAAAGAAGTTATTATTATACTTCTTTTCATGGAGTGTTTAACTGCAGCAGAGAGGATAAAAGATTAAAGGACACAGACATAATGATTGCTGAACTTGGGTGCAGAAGGACTCTTGGACCTCTCTAGAGCACTTTTCACATAATATTTTGGCAGTCCCAATTGAGGAATAAACAGGAGGAGCTGTATAAGCTATATAGAGACAAGCTTTAGGGCCTTATCCTCATCTATGTTACACTTACAAATCCTTAGAAATTCTGTTTGCTCCTTGTGGGGAGGTTTACAACAATGCTGAAAATCAGAGTCCAGCCCATCATATTAATATAAAATGTGAGGAAAAAAATACCCAGCAACAAGCAAAGGGCAATGCAGAAAATAGGTTTGTTACAAGCAAATTGGTTATGTTTGGTTTTTTCTACATTAATGCTGTCCAGGCCTCCCCTGTGTATTCTCAAGGAAATGACTTTGTTATATCAGTGAAGTATATTGAAAATGAAATCAGTGGTAGCACCAAATGTGCCCAGACATGACAAGACTTTTAAATAACAACAGAAGAATTCTATCTCCTTTCCTGTTTGTTCCATGTTAACTTAAGGAGATTGGTGCTGACTTTCTGGAATGGCTGCAGCAATCTGTAAATGATGTATGAAAATTAAATGAAAAGTCTCTGCCCAGGACACTGTGCACAGCAATCACTGCTGAGCCAAGTTAATAGCTCTTTGCTCCTGTACACTCTGACATGAGATGGAGCCAGAGAAGGCAGCAGTGCAGAAATTGGAACTACTACCCAAAAATATCCTGAGCAGGACGTCTGCTGATTCTTCACTCAACCTCGTTTTTGGTGGTGGGGTCCTTTACAGGGTTGAAAGGGAAGAGACCCAAATGTTTATAATAAAA
Source organism: Scytalopus superciliaris (assembly GCA_013400415.1). Lineage (NCBI taxonomy): Eukaryota > Metazoa > Chordata > Aves > Passeriformes > Rhinocryptidae > Scytalopus > Scytalopus superciliaris. The sequence goes on from VXBX01002822.1 coordinate 120,987, forward strand.
TATTCTTATATAAGCCAAGCAGCTTGCTCACAGGTAAGTAACAAGTCAGGCCATGATGCCACCTTCTCAGGGTCTTGTTTTTTCCTGCCTCTGTTTCCCAATTTTGTTGACTGTCCTTTTTCTTATCTTTATCCAACAGTATCTGGGTTGCAACATCAAACCCCCTGGGCTCTAGGGCTGTGCAGTTGAAAGAGACTTGCACCAAATGGGAGAAATTAAGCCAGTACATGTGTGTGGGTACAGTTAACACCTGGTGATTATGTCAGCAATGCACAGGCATGGTGACAGAGGGCATTTCTGTGACCCAGTTAGGGAAGGGCTCTGGTTCTCACACTGCAGTGCAACCGCAAACAGTGATTATTAATACCATTAAAAATTCATGCAAGCCCAGGTTCTGCAAATGCTCTGCCATGTGAGTAGTCTCTGTGGAGATAAAGAGGGCACTGCAGTAAGAGTAAAAAGCTGATGTCCTGGCTATTGATGTGCTGGCTAGAAGTTGCCCTTCAGAACCCTGGGCTTGACCTACTCCTGTGTCCTCAAGTGATGGGCTGAGCAGATGTTTGAGTGAACATCCCTCTTTTGGCATCCCCTTTTAGACATTTGCTATGTAGCGCTCTGCTCTTCTCTTGCCCTTTTTTGCATGAGGAACTTCTGCAAGTGTAAACTAAAACCAACAGAAATTAAAAAATAATACAAATTAAGCAAGATGCCCTGTGTGTGATACTCCTTCACAGCCCAGAAGCAGAGGGATATGGGATTTAATTTAGGCCAGTCCTCTGCTGCATTTCAGATAAAGGATTTTTAATCTAGTTGTAGGTTGATAAAAATACCCCTCTCTGATCCTGCAGGCAACTTTTTCTGCCAATTTTCTTTGCAGAGAGGAAGAGAGGAAGAAATAATTGAAAGAACGCTGCCGCATAGAAAATGACACTGACGGAGTAATGCACTTTGGAACTGCATGCTCTGCCAGATCCTTGTTTTCTACTATTTTTTCCTTCTTTTTACTTCAGAAATTTAAGGCTATTGGTAATCATCAGCATGATGAGGTGATTTTTACTTTTTTTCAGAGCACTAGCCAGGTAGCAGTCTTTTAAATACAAAATAATTTCTCTATTCTGGAGTGTTATTTCAACTTTCAAAGTACAGCTTGTTCCCTTTCACCCCAAGCAGAAAATTTTCAGGGTTAATTTATTCATCTAATTACTAGATGCACATGTGGTATTGCAGTCCACAGTGATTTTATGGACTTAAGGCTATGGTAATGACTTAATAAACATGCATGTGTACATGATTTGAAGGCAATGTATTCTCTTGAATGTAACGTTTCAGAAAACACGGCATGAAAAATAAGAGGGTAGCCAGAGGCATTTCTCAGCGGAGGTATGAAATGCTGAGCTTTTAGGATTTTTTCCAAATTAAAAACTCTGTTTAGAGAAGGTATTACCTGTCCAGCTTTCTGACAATTCATGAGCATTTGAATGATCAAAACCACTTCACAATTCAACACTTCTTTTTTGGCTTCCTTTGCCTCAATGCTATTTTGAGGCACGGTCTAGGCTCTTGGAGTCAGTGTGCAAGTATCCACAGAAAAGTTCAGCTGGATGGGGAAAAGGACCGGGACAAGTTTGATGGACAGAATTCAGGAAGCCTGTTACAGAATCTCTGTTGTGGTCTCTGAAAGGGTGAAGGGGGTCAGGAATGAGGGACAAATTTCAAGGGCTGTTGATTGAATTGATGGTGAATTAAGCCATGCCAGCTTAAACAAAACTCAACACAAATGCACCTCTGTTAAAGCGTATGAATTTACACTGTTGAAAGGAGAGAGGGTTGGACTCCATAACCATTGGCCAATTTGTTATGCTTGAAAGTTAAAACTAATTTTGGTTATCCCATTGTCAATTATTAAACCTGATGGTCTGAATGCAACTTTCCTCCTGGGAATGAACCAAACACTGCCAAGGGTGGAAACATGTGCCCAGGGATTCTCACCCTCTGCATGGCTATTTCTTATCTCCTCCCCCACTCACTGCCCAAAGCAGAGTGCCAGCCAGGATGGGGCTTTGACTGCCCCCATAAGGCAACTTGTTTGCTCCTCTGGCAGTCTAACAGTCCAATGACATGTGCCTGCAGTGCTGCAAGAAGTGGTAAGACTTTTTTCTGATAAAGCCAATTTCCATTAGCAAGTACACTTCTCTGAGTGGTCCATTAGTAACTACTGGATTGTCTGGTGAAAAGGTTAGTTCACTGAAAACTGAGAGAAAGGAGCTGCTTGCAGCAAAAGTCGTGTGAGTTGGTGGTTGGGTACTCGATGATTTTGGGTGGCAGGGCTCCAGTTCCTTACCCTTTCTTTTCCTCAATATACTGTGTTGCTTTATAAATCTTGTGGAATGGTTTATTAACCATGAGACCAGGTGCCAAGTGGTTGGCCAATAGCAGATGCAAAATTCTTTGAGTCTTGGAAAGGTCTGGATAAGTGTTTTAGCCTTTGCCTAGAACTGCTACCTGCATTATTTCAGGATATTTCTTTCCTGGAACTCGAGAAGTCACGGAGTTTTTGAATGAATTTATATATTTAACTCAATTTTGTATAACATTTGGCTCACTTTTTTGCACAGCTCTGGTCTGGATACCAGAGGCTCATCTGCACTCAGCATCTCTGCTTCCTGTATGCTGTGATCAGAAAATGTCTCACTGCAACACTTGACCATCATTTGAGATGGAAAAGTCCTCTTCAGACAGTCACAGTGAATGCCACAATGGCTATTTTTGGCCTAGATGACTCCCCCAGGGGATACCTGTGAGTACTTCAACATGCTGTGAATTTGGATACCATCTCAGCCTGTTCTGACTCAGGAAGCTGTTCTGGGAGATGACCAGTTTGGTCTGTGTAGGTAGATCTAAGGAAGGCCCAGGATCTCCAGACAAATCTGTGGTTCATGGGAAGGAGCATCCTGAGTTCCACTGCCCTTGACTTTGTAATATGTATTTGCCCATCCAACCCTGCCCCTGAAATTGGCTTTCTGATGAAATAGTGATTTTCAAGTTTTGTGGAGATAAATGGTGATGACTTGTTCTGCTTGAGCTATAACATTTTTTCTCAAAAAAGATCCCACTTTTTGAAGGAAGACCGAAGAAGGATATGACTTTCTGTTTTGCTCTGCCTTGACTTTGAGGCACAGTGGCTATTTTCCCTTTCTTGCTGCTTCCCTGTCCCCAAGAACCAAATTTAAATAACCTTTCTCTTAAAGGAAGGAGCTAATATTGAAAAATAAGCCACATAGGTGCTACTTTTTTGAAGCCTGTAGTAGTTACAGCTATTGGTTACCTTGGTGAGAGCCACATCACCCTCCCCTGTGCTTCATCCAAAAGCAAAAGGAGTGTTACTATGGATTTCAGTTGGTTTTATTCAGTCTGGAAGAAGAACTGATGAAGTGGTCTCCCACTTTTACATTTGCTATCCTGGACTTTGAAAATCAGGAGCACTGTCTGTGCATCTGTCAATCCCCACAAACCGGTTGTATGTCCTTGCTCATCATGCTTAATGGCTACTCAGCCATGCTGGCAGCTAATATTATCCCAAAGGGCCATGAATTCCCTCTGTCCTTGGTGTCCAGCACTGTGCATCCATTCTGACTGTAGTTCCTGTGCTTCCTGCTGCTTTCTAGACTCATTTTTCATTTTGCTACTGCTAGTTTTCCTACTGGGGTGCCATTTGTCACATCTGCATTATTGAAGCAGGCAAAAAATCAGGTTGGGGGAGTGAGGTGCACAACTTCACAACAGGAGAAGTTACTTTCACAGCACAAAATCACAGCAGCAAAGAACTGAAGGTGACTGCAAGCACATTCTGGAGAATGTCATTCATTATTTGTACGTGCAACCAAGATGAAGCTATTCCTCCCTTCCCTCCTGGGAGGTGCTATTTAAAGGAGGAAAAGGCAGGTCTTTCTTCAAAGAGCATGCAAGCTAACCAAACAAGGCAAGGATGGGGGAAAATAAATATTACCCTGACTACTGAGATCAAAAGTAATGCTTATGGATGCTAAATGTTTTGCCTGAGTTGATATAAGCAGTCCGGTGAAGAGCAGAGGTGGGAAGTGAACCCAGAGGCTCTCGCTTGGCAAACATTGTTCTCTGAAATACTATGTGATCAAGAAAATGGCAATTTGGTAAAAATCCAGCTGTTGCCTGTGAATTTGACACCTTAAAAAAGTAACATAATTAAAAAAAAATCTGTTTATATTTCTGGTAGTATTTTCCTCATATCAGAACTGGGTTTTGTCCCCCTGATTTCATGGTTTTTTTAAAATTGTATTTATTAGCTAATCTATTAGCTATTTTTGATAGCAAAATATACTGAGCTACCTGAGTTTAAATGTTCCAGAATTCCTGTTCTCAGAAACATTTGCAAGTTAATTCCTTCCTCTGGTTTTGAACTAAAAGTAATTGGAGTATGTTGGCATTTGTCATCAGACAAGTCTTCTTCTGGTGAAGATGAAGAGCAATGTACATTGTACCGTATTTTAAAGATTGTCTATATATTCATCATCGTATCTTACCTAGTTAAAATTAGGAATGGTGTTCATTGCATTGAATATATTCTTGCAATACACTTGTGTTGTTAGCAGAAAGACTTAGTTCTTAATTACCTGCAAGACCCATTTTTTTGCCTGATACACTCTGGCACTATGAATTTTACACCTCAATTTACTATTTAATTTCTCTAAATTAAAGAAAGATCATTTAGAATAATACGATGAACACATTTTGGTCATTAACCAGCTTTATCCTCTGCGTCAGAAATGAAAAAACTGTTTTATTCTTTCCATGAGTTGAGCTGTAAGGTTATATTTTCTTCAACAAGCAAAGGAGACTTTGGTTTCTAACTCTTGACTCTGCATTTCTAAGAGGTACTTGAAATAGAGATCACCCTGGATTCCTTTTTTCCCCCCCTCTTGTCACAGGCTGCACAGTTCCAAAAGCTGCACCATTTAGGAGAAGGAAGTTAAGTTACTGACAGACCCTCCTCTCAGCTCTTCAGGATATTGATGCTGGTTTGTTTGGTGGGAAAACACCTAAAGGCAACACAGCGAGGCAGTGGAAAAGTCAGTCAGATGGTCAGGGGATATGCAGTGGGTGGGATGGAAGCACATGAAAGAGCTGAGCAGAAACACAGTAAGGAACCATTTAATGGAACAATTTAATGACTGTATAACCGAGTTTCTCTTTTGGCTACCAGGATTTCCCTGAAGCACTTGCCCAGTAGCCAGTAGTGAACATGTCTGTTGGTGGTAGATGTAAATATTTTTCTGTTGACTTATACTGGGCTCAGATGTGAGGTCGAGGGTAGTTACTGCTCCATAGCACAGACATGTGGGGCTCATTAGTTCCAGGCTAGATAGGGAGAGGGTGTTGATGGTTCCCAGGTAGAAATGAAAGTAGGACAGATGGTTTATTTCTGGCAAGTGAGTATTTAGGTTGAGGCTCATTCCAGATGAGGATTTAGGTAGCCAAAGAAGAACAGAAGTAAAATTAGGTCCTGCAGGCCAAAACTGTAATGTGAATCAGCTGTTGCCTAATCCTGAGAGTGTCTGAGTTCAATATCTGTTTAAATATCTGCGGCAACACTTCTGTGTGCCCAGGGCTGCCCTGCCTGATTGGGTTCCAGGGACTTCACTTGAAACTACATTTAACACAACTCAAAACCTCTCCTGATGTGTGCAGGTGACTGTTTTAGCTACCTAGGAAGAGGCAAAGGCCATGTTGGTTACATCCAAGGAGAAGCAGCACCAGGAAGTTTTTGAGGACTGTAGCTCTGAGCTGATGTTGAGCCTCCCTCCTGCATCTGTGCCAGAGGTTATTCTGGGTCTGATCTTCAGTCCAGGAGTGCAGAGCAACTGTCTGTGATGGTGGCAGGTGATTGAAGAAGGACTAGGGACCATAGTTACTGATGCTGTTCCTGTCACAAAGAATTGGGAATGTTTTAGTGATAAGAGGGATGCACTTTAGGTGCCTTGGTGATGCTAAGTGCTAGGCTGCAGCTCTACCTGTGAATTAATGAAACACTTGCAAAGCTGAAACTGTCTGACCCCAGGAGAGCTGGTTAACTGACTTTTTTTTGTTATTGCCCTCTTTTTTTTTTTTTTTTTTGTTCATAGAGCTGTGCTTTTATCCTCTTCCATTACACAGTTTATGTCACTACTGTGGATGAACTAATTTTCTGAGAATGGCTGTTGTCCTTTACTGATGGGGGAGGAGGGCAGGAGGAATGACTTCAGTGCTCCTTTAATTACTGATCTCATTAATTACCCTCCAAACCAAGTGGGTTTTTGCTCAGGGCTTTTTCCACAAGCCAGAATGTCTTTCTGGAACTGGTTTACACCTGACAGGGTAATTGCTTCCTGATTCTACACTTAAGTATTTCCAAAACCCATCAGCATTTCATCCAGTTTCATCACATACCTCCTTCCTCTAAAACACTGGGGTTACCCCAGTAAGGAAAGTTCCTTATTTAGCCCCACCTTAAGACACCTGCCTGGTAATAATCCAGGCATAACACGTACCTGGAATTGTTTGTCCTCTGCATTACTGGCAGGGTCATGATGAGAATTTCCATCCTTTTTGTTTATAACTTGAAATAAATGGGACTCACAAAACCCATGCAGGCAGTGATACTCCGGATGGGCAGTGCTGTGCATGAGCAGCCTCTCAGCAAAACACTCACCTCGAGCTCCTCCAGCTGAAATTGCTGAGCCCTGTGTCTTGGCCCACAGGATATGCTGGTATGGTGCCAGAGAAGCAGTCAAATAGAAAAAAAACCAACCACCAGAAATCCGCTTTCTTTTGGTGGTCCCTGAGCAAATGTGGTTTTGGCAAGGAAGAACAAAAATGATCCCCTTTGTGGGTGCACTGCATCAGCTCAGTGCGGCTGCTGCTGCGTTGCTGCTCTATAGGCACTTTATGAGTGATGTGACAGCTTCCCTGACTGAAGTAATTCCAAGTACTGTAACATGAAGTGTCAAGGCAGACAGTAGAAAACATTTCAATCCTTTTCATTAGAACAAAGCACTATTCTCTTGACGGCTTTCAAATGCATATTGTTTAGCTATGATGTGCTAACCTTGACTGTTATATTCCAAGCACAATAGCAGTGGGAGCTTTCTGCTTTTTTATTCATTTGTGATCATGGTTGAGAGGAATTCTCTTTTTTTTGCAGGGTCAGTAAAATATTCAGTTATAAAGGAAAAAAAAAAAAGTAAAAAAATATTTATGTTGCAGTAGCAGAGAGAAGGAAGCCTGAGGTCTCGTCTTATGTCTCAGTTTTCAGGTGGGTCAGATGGTTCCCAGGATGGATTTTTACCACAGTGTGGCTTGTACTTCTCTTGACAGAAATCAAAGACTGCGAGTGCATCCTGCCTAGACTGCTCGTATGACTAGTGACAAGCTGATGCTAAAGTGACTGCAGTGTTAGCTGCTGAAAGCCTCGGGCAATGTACAGCAGGTAAACGGTTAATTAAAATGATTCTTCAAGGATACCTTTAAGGGAACATGGAGCCTTTCCAAATCTCCGCAGGGAGTTATTGATGGAAATTGCTGCTCCACTTTTTTGCTCAGGGATACACACAGGCTGGGTTACCTTAACAGTTTCTGACATTTTGTCTGTCTGACCATGAGGTTGCTGAGATGGGAAGATTAAATTGCTCCTGAAAGAATGAGATGTGACACAGGTGAAAGCCAAAGATAAAGATACAGAAATATGTAAGCAACACATGAAAACTTCTGATAAGGCTTGAGCTCTTTTCTAAGACCAGGTGGGCCATGAATGCTGGAGGACAGAAGTTCTTGTTCTCTCAAAGGGCCTGACTGATTTTTCCCCCCCTGAGCTGACCTTTTCCAGTTTACACAACCACACCTATTCATCATACTTTTTCCCTTTTGTCTCATTCTTCATTTTTGAACAACCTCATTTTGTTCCACCTACTGAAGTCTCTCTCTAAGTAACACATTTCCCATCAACATTTAACTCTTTCTTCCTGACCTCTTCATCCCTTCTCATCTATTTCTACCTTTTCCCTTGTACCAGCTCCCACTCTCACTCTATCCCAACTTGAAGTCTGAGATTACCCTCTCCTGCTGCCATCACTTGCCCTCCAGTGGATTCAGCTCTTCCCTTTCCGCTGTTTGATTTTTCCTCCTTCCTCGGTGCCAACCCCTGACAGAGGAGTCACTGATTATATGTCTTCATTGTAATTAAACTGGGCCACAGCCCATTTGCTGGCACTAAGAGCAAGTGGCATAGTCTGGCTCTCATCCATACAGCTAAACTCTCTTCCTCCCATAACAGGATGGCTTTATCCTTTCTGCCTATTGGGAACAGCCCTTGGCAAGTGCTGCTCTCTGAACCCTGCCCAGACACAGTCTCTGAAAGTACTCCCTAGGACAAGCCAAAACTGTGCCAGGGAGCATGCTAATAATTAAACATTATAGACTGTGCTACAGGCCTCAGTGCAGTTTAATTTACTAGTAAAAATGCATCTGAGCACACGGGAGAGGCAATGTCCTTGCTCCCAGCTCAGGTATTGACTCAGTGCAGCTATCACAGTGGGTTTGGCCCCTGTAAGGACAGCAGTCTCTGAAGGCTGAGCAGGAGCCTCTGGAAGCAGTTATCTTCCAAGCATAAACTTGGCTAAACATGGGCAGGGTTTTTTAATCTAGTGGGGGTGTGGGAAGCATGTCCTTGATTAAACTCCTGTCCTCCAGCCACTATTGCCAAGTTCCTGCCCCCTAATATAATCTTCCAAGCAAGGATTTCCTTGGGATTTTTTTCAAGCATGAGTGAAAAAACATAGTTTTTCCTGCCTCCCCCCTGAGGTGAGGATAGAAAAATTCAGTTAAAGGGAACACCCACATAAGAAGTTTTAGCTCCTTTAGTTAACATTTAGCAAAATCTGTAGCAGCTGAGAGCAGGGTCTTACTGTGTGTAGGTAGTGTAAACCATTTTGGTCGTAAGTGATAACACCTTTATCTGCCACAGGTAAGTGAAGGTATACATGCAGGCTGTGCAGGGGGTGCTGGCATAACTCTTCTGACAAATCATATTTACCTGAGACCAAACACATACTGCATCAAAAGGAAGGTCCTAAGCCTTTGGGATGGGTTTTGGAATAATGTTCTGAGCAGGGTAAGCGTGAAATTGTGCCAAGGCAGAGATTGTGTTGCTTCACTGGCTGCAGACCTGGGACTTTGCTGTGACCCAGGGGTAAAAGCAATGTGGAAATCCTCCATAACTAAACTCTGTTATTCACCCCTTGTGTTTTTACACCTGAAAGGGTTTGAGATAAATAGCACATTTACATCCAGGTGTGTTACACACCTGGTGCCTGTATATATGTGTGTGTATTTATAGCTAGCCAATGTCTAATACCACTACATATGGAAATAGTCAGAGTAGAGAGGTAGGTTATGGCTGTTGCCATGGCTTTGAAAGCGTTATATACAGCCAGTAGTAAAACAATAAGTAACTGTGTTACTTAATTCTAATGTTATTTCTGAAATTGCCAAGTATTTTTTTCTGAAGATTTTGTTTGTGTTTTAAGCCTGAAATAACAGTCAACCACTGTCTGTAATCAACTTGTTTACTTTTCCAAATACATATATTCATAGATTGGATAACTGGTCCTCCGCACTAACAATGAAGAAAAGTCTTGGAAGCAGGTTTTCAATGAGTGAGTGTTACCTGGAATTTGTCTTGGATTACTTTCAGGTTTGGCTCTGCAAGATGTTCATCATCTTGTGCTTTGTGTAACCACCTCCTTGAGTACAGCATGAGTGAGGACGGTTGAAATACAGGGATAGCCAAAGTATTCTGTAATGCCATTTTGCCCTGAGCGTTCCTTGTTTCCTTTTCTCAAACTGCCACCCTGTGAGTTTGCCCTCTCTCAGTGCAATGATAGCTGTGTGGGAGGTTGGAGTTGGGTTCCTCAGCCCTGTGTATGGTTGTGTGGTCTGAGGCAGAGCAGTTATCTTCTGCAACGCAGGCCTCATGCCAGGCTGCACACCTGAGCTTGGGCTGGAGGTGATCCTTGCTCAGCCTATCCAGCACAAGAATTCTTGCATCCCACAGTTCCTTTTTCTCCCTGCCCCAGCAAAATCCTACTGTCTTTGTGTGAAACTGAAGCAGATGTTCACATTACATGTGTATTAGCACACAGTATTCCATCCAAGGCAATGGAAAAGCTCTGATGGGCCTGTCTTGTGTTAGAGGGGTAAGTAACAGTGTCTTTGTGCACTGTGTGGGAACTGACAGGACTCGCTTGCTGGGGAGATTGGCAGCACAAGACTATTAATGCACAGATAAAGGAAGAGCGTTATCTCCTGGTTTTGTTCAAGTCATTGGCGAACTTCCCTTCAACTCCAGAGGAGGTGGGAGTTGAGCTGAAATATTTGCCTTTTTATGGACAGATTTTTCTTTTCAACTCAGGGACAAAGATTCTTGGAGGGGAAAGCCAGTGACTATCAAGACGGAAGTGGCTGTGAAAGCAACAGTTGCGTTGGCAGATCTGAGTGCTGTGGGACCCACAGATAAACACTTGAACAGGCAAGAAGAGATTTGCAAGCTGGGACCCTAACTGGGGAAAAATAGGGCAGAGCACCCAAGTATCAGACCTTTGATCTTGTCTTGCTGTGTCAGGTAGGTGGCTCAGCAGGCTCATGGAAGAATGGTTATCAAAACACTGTCAGACTCCCCGAAAGAGAGAGAAAATGGAAGCTAAAACACAGAGTCTATAATTAAAATTATAATTCAAACTGGCATCTAAAGCTTGTTCAAATAGATCTAGTGCCTTCTGCTGGTTCATCACCCTTCACACCTTTCCAAGTTGCCCATGTGAGCACTGCAAGGCTGCAATTTGCTTCTGAGGGATGCTGTGTTTTCTGCAGACTGAGAGCTTCTCTGGGCTTTGCAACTTCGAAGTTTTTGGCAGAATCCACCCCATTTTCTTTCTCCTCCTTCCCTGTATGGGGGAAGCCCTGTGGAGAGGGGAGCACGGTAAACAGAGCTGAGCAGAAAAGGTTCAGTGAGACTTTCCACTGGGGAAATGGAGGCCTTTTGCTGGGAGCCAAGGGTCCTCAGCCAGACCCCATTTCAGCTCACTCTCCCCTTTTCTGCACTCAGGAAGAATTTAAACCATTCCAATACAAGCTGGAGGTAACAGCTGGGAGAGGTTTTGGATTTCTATGGATTTTGGCTTATACCAGACTTTCCACTTCACAAGGAAAGTGCACTAATAGCCTGATTTAAGCACCCACCTTTTGCTGGGGGGTTATGACATGACACAGAGCTTTTCCAGCACTATGTGCTCAGTGTATGCTGGCCCTTCTGCACAGCAGATACACGTGTGACTGTGGGCCATACAGATGAACAACAAAAGGTGTGGTGACAGGATTGACTCTCCGTATTTCTCTCCTCCTTTCTCTTCCTCCCAAGTTGTCCCAGGTAGCCAGTGACAGTGTGGGAGTTCATGTTGCTCTTCTGTGAACTAGAGCTTCTTTCTGACTATGCTCATCCTTTTCAGTGAGGTGAATCAGTTCATGAGGGACATTAGTTGGCACAAGACTTTGACTGTAGGGGAAGAATATACTTGGGAACCTCACTCTTTTTGGTTGCTGTTGAATCAGCTTATCATGTCTTAAGAGAACGGTGACTGTAACACCTCTGTCCAACACTCAAACAGGGCAAGTAAAAATAAGCTGCAGCATTTTCTGGCTTTATTTCAGCAGTCTGATATTGTACTTAGCCTCTCTATCTCCCTTGTGTGAGCTTTGCTTGTCTGAGTGCTGGGGTACCTGCTTTCTGCTGTGCTTTGCTGAAAGGCTGCAGCAGAGGCCTTTTGGCTGTGGTTTTTACCTCTCCTTGAGACAGCTGCTATTCCCAGGGAGTATCAGGGAACCGTGGCACGCTGGGCACTCGGTGCCTGTGATTGCTGATCATGCTGGGGTACCAAAGGCTTCAGTCCCCTCTCAGTGCAAACACTCATAGAGCCAGGGTCTGTGAGGTCTCAGATGTAATTTGTGAACAGCTCTGCTTATGGGATAGGGCTGTTGTGTAGGAAAGGCCTTAGCTCTGGTGGGGAACGCTTTACCTTGGATACATTCAGCCAGTCAGCCAGCCAGCCCTGTCCAATCAAGTGGAATTCCCCTTTGATTTTTAATTAACCGTCTTCCAAATTTAGTGTTTCCCTTTTTAGAGGATGTGAAGAAGGCACAAACTTAAATTTTCTGAAGCTATTTCTCTGTCAAGACTCAGAAACAGAATGCTACACGTAGATTCTAAAAAGATACATGGATTTTCTGAAGGGAGATAGCTGATTTTCCCTCTTCACTATAGATCCTTGTTCTTGACAGGAACATGGAAAACATGTCTCAGCACACCAAAGGGATCTTCAAGCATGTATGTACCTGTCATGAAAGCCAGTGTAGTCTGAAGAATGGGAGTGATAGAAGTGATACGGGTAACTCCATTAATATCTTCCTAGGGATGCTGAAAGGAGGGAACTGGCTACACTGAAGTGACAAAAGAGCTCATTGTCCAGGGAAGCAAGAGACAGCTTCTCTCTAAGGGAGGACAAGCTGGAAGACAAGGATGACCCTGGTCTGGGCAGTGATGGGGTCCAGTCCTTCAGAGTATGAACATGATGGGCAGAGCTTGATGGGTACATCAACATTCCCAGACCAGGCAAGAGCTGCACCAGAAGCAGGGTCCAGACAAAGGGTACAGTGAGCAGGAAATGGATCCATGTCCAGAGCCAGAGCTGGACACAAGGCTACAACATGGATCCAAAGTCCATCCGAAATAGGATTTGAGACATGCAATGGGGTAGGACTGTGCTTATATAAGCCAATAATTTGCACTTCCTTGTTTTCTAATCAAGATGTCCTGTGATTTTGATCTCTCCAGGGCACTTCTGAATCATCCTTGGATGCTGTATGACAGGAAAACAATGGGAACTGAGAAGAACAGCATGGTGTCTTCCCTAACATTCACTTCTGGGGGAAAAGAAAAAAAGAAAATTGAACTTTTAAAATGGAATTTCATAAGGCTTTTAAAATCTCTCTGTCCTAATTTAAAATAATGATAACCATGCTAGAATTAGTAGGTTATGGATTTTTTTCAGTGCAGGTCTTTGGTACTAAAGGTTGTATGATCTTTCTTAGATTAATGATATTACTAGAACAAATTTGCTTTCCAGACAGAGGTAATCTGTTTTGAGTGCTATCCAATATTTATAAAAGTTGATACTTTTGTTACCACATGTATTTTCATAAAAACTCAGATTTATCCAGCAATAACAGACCAGTTTGTGTTGAAATGTCCCAATGACTGAAGCATGTGCATTTGTTTTATTATATTGTCCTCTTTATGATCTATTTTCTTATTTTTTTTGGGTCTGGTGTTCAGGGGAACAACATGCACTATGTGCAGTTTACAGATGCTATTGGATACAGCAGGATCAGAAATAAAAATCAACTATTCACAAAGCTCAGGTCCTTGCCATTGTCGCAGGTAGCATTCCTCCTTTTACAAAACACTCTAAAGGCCAGCTTTGCAAGAGAAAAGCATAGTTATTATTGTTGATTCTTGTGCTGTTATCTCTGTTCCACACTCACTAATCATGTTTGATTTATCAGTCAAATTTTCCATTATTAATGGTGAATAAAATTCAAGGCTTAATTTCAGAAGAACAAACCCTTTGCTCTTAGCACAGCCATTAGATTGTCCCTCTAATTGTCTTGTTCACCTTTCCCCTTTGCGTGGTAAATCATTTCTTCTAGGCTGGTGTTTTTATCATAAATATTTGATTTTTTTTTTTTTNATGGACAAAATTACCTAAAAAAGTACTTAGTGTCAACTCTCTACCTTGTGTGAAAGCACAGAGAATATCTGCCTCCTGAAGCCGCCACCTGGGAGGGATGGAGTCCCCTTGGTGAAAAGCAAGTAATGAAGTTGCGCTGCGAAGCAAAAATCATCTGAGAGCAGAAAGTAGGGCAATCTTTTGAATATAAAGTTGGGAGCCTCCAAGGAGAGCCTGTGAGTTAATTATTGTTAGGTTTTCAGTCTCTGGGGCCTCTTGACCGTGTCTTCCTTGCCTTCCTCCTTGACCTGCAAGGGGCTGTCCTTGTGAAATTCTTTGTCCTGCAGGTCCCTCAGCTTTCACCTACAGCTTTTCACCTACCTGCCCTCAGCTTTGCAGTGGGATGAATTGGTTGGTGATATGGCTGACACTAAATCAACCCAGCTTCTTTGACTCTTCCATTAGAAGCAGTGCAGGCATCCACTGAAGATCAGGAGAGAGCTCTGAGAGCCATCCTTGGAAATATCAGCCTAAAAAACAGACTGGATTTTTAGAATAAGAGTGAAATATATGTTTAAGTGATCAGCTCCTCTCCAGTGCTATTCAGATTCCCTGGCTGCTTAAGAGTTTCAGGTGTGCGAAATTTGGGTGTTTAACCAGATGCCAAAGACTGACTAGTGACTTCAGGTGTCTTAATGTTGCAGTGCCTAAAAATGCTGTAGAGGGAATAAGAGATTAGATACAGTGTATGGAAATAAGACAGCTTTGACATGTCTTGAGGCACCTAACATGGGAGCAGCCAAACCCTCTAATTACCCAAAAGTTTGGCTCCACAAGTACATGGGGAAGCTGAGCACTGAGCTTTCCTTTTAGAAGAAAAGTGATATATATGATGTGATTCAACTGTATTTATATATGTAAAACCAAGAGGAATTTTCCATCTGCTTTTTGTTTTGCATACAAGGAAACTTCAAAGACTTCCTCACTGCTTATTTCTGTGAATGAACATATAAAAACATATATACAACTGCACAAATACACAACATTCAACAAAGGAGGGGTGTATGTACATATACAGTTTGGTGAGGGATCCAAAACTAAACATTTGTGTAGTAAACAAGCCATGCATTTCAGGCATGGTCCCTTAGAAAGTGTTGCTGCAGTAAGAAATTATGATTTTGAATAATTTGGGAAACTTCCCATGTTGAAAGGACAGGACAGGCCCCCTCCCAAGGAGTGCACAGAGGTGAAACAGAGCTCTGGCACCACCGGGGCCGCAGTTATCCTCTCACAAACCTTGCTGGGAATGTTGCACAAACGACATGCTGCCTATTTGGATCTGCTGGCAGCACTTTTCCAATTCCAAGTACCATATCACTCCCTGGCACACGTATTTCCCTTGGCTGAATCCCTCAGTGCCTTGGTGACTGTATGAGAAAGCTGTGCAAAGCCTGGCTGAGCACGGGAACTTCTGCACCTTGTATGTCTTGTGTGCAGGATGAACCAAGGCAAATCCTAAATCATCTTGTTGCACTTGGAGCAGTGACAACTCTCCGACACATGGAAAGGGGCCAGCTACTAGACCAGCTCAGTTTTCCTTGTTTAATCTCTTAAGCACATTTTCAGGCTTAACTGCTTGAGTGGCAGAACCCCCATCAGCAATTTAAAAAAGCAATTATTTTGAATCTGTTCAGAAAATATTTTTATCTGCACAATTCTTCTCAGCTGCTGCATATTAGAAATGGTATGAATCACTACGAAATATTAATTGATAAGATTCAGGACCTTAAAAACATTATTAAGAGTAGGATATAAAGTGTGCATGATTTCATTCTGGCCAGGGGGGACACAGCATTTTAATGAAAGAGTGTTAATTATCACAAAGACGGTAGAAAAATCTTTAGCTGAAAAGTTCCCTATATGATTGGTCATGCATTGTGCCCTTCACTTAACACAAAAAGATATATGAGGCGAGTTATAACTCTGCAAATCCCTACTGAAAAACTTATTTTTCCACAGAAGTACTTTTTTCATACCACTGTGCTCTTCTGAGCCACCATAGCAAAGGCGTGAGTGGCAGCTCTGTTCCCTCTGATCTTCCTGCTACTAACAGTTCCATTTTTGTAAGAAGGATCTATTGTCTGTAGTTATTGAATGACATTTAGGAAAATTTCCATTTGTGTTTTCCTGTGCATGCAGTGAAACTTCCAACATCCTCCACTGGTTATCGTGGAGCCAGAGATAAAAGAGACCCACTGGCTCGCTTAATTTGCTGCGCCTGCCTTTCTCCTGCTCAAGCTTGTCCTATTTTTCAGAAGTGTTTACCTGATTAGCACATACAATTACTGATGTGTGTATAAGGCTCAGTTCAGATTTTGAATGTTCCCTGAACCTTTCCCTCTAGATCAAAGCTACCCACGTCCTCCCGCACCAGATCAGCCTCCTGCTGAAGTCAGTGTGACTTTGGCTGTTAACTTTGGCCCACGAGCACATTCCCGGAGTGCAGAATTAGGTGAGGGCTCCAAGCGCTTCGCTGCATCAGGACCTTTGTTGGAAGCAGAATCCAAGCCTCCGTGTTTTTACATTATCAGTCATTTGTGAATTCCATATAATTTTTTTAATGACTTTTTCAGAGAGCAGTCAGATGCTATTAAAGTTTTACTGAATTAAATTGGAGAAACTAATTTTGCTCTTAGTATTTTATTTCAGTGTGTAACTTGATTTTTAAGGAGCACTTTGTATTGCATGGCCGTTTGCGTTTGCTTTATAAGCATAACATAAAGGTTTCCCTGGAGTCATGGAAAAATTACCTTCTACGTCCCCTATCTAATTAACACCATGTATGTTGCCTAACTCCTTATAATTCACTCCTGAGCACAGTATATAGAACATGATTGGAAAAATAATTTGAAGCAATGAGAAAAAAATGCCTTTTGTAATACATATGATATGGCCAAATACACTTCCAATCAAATTTTATTAAGAAAAAGTAAGGACAGCACACTAATATATCTGATGTTGAAAAGAAACACCAAAGGCTTAATTAAAAAGTATGCTCATGTTTTTAAAGGGGACTGTGTTTAAAGCATAGTAATGAAACCCTTGCTGAATAGCTCAGTGACCTGTCTGTGTCTGGGGCTGTAGCTGTTCAGCTCCCTGGTGAGAGCCCTGATCCGGCATCCAATGGGTCACAGAGGAGCTGCTAAGCCCCTCGTGTGTTCTGGTGGGTCACAGGTTTCCAGGAGGGAGAGCAGTCAACCAGAGCACAGTTAATTGCAGGGCTGGGGTCTATCGTGAGGACATAGCAGATGAGCCTCTGCAATTGAGTAAATCCAAGTACTGCCTTGCAGCTGAGGGGATGGTAAGACTTTAAACCCTTCTAACTAGATTGTAAGCACTGTCTGACCAGGCTGTGGGGATTTTTCATTCTTTTTTTATTTTTTCCTTCTCTCCCTGTGGAGCCTGAAAGACTAATATGATTTGGAGACAGAGCAAGTGTCAATGTACTCAATTCTTGCTAGTGCATCAGCAGTGGAAACGAATTCCAAATGAAGTTAACCCCTTACCTTCCACTGATTCATTGAAGTTAATCAGATCATGTGTGCATAAACCAGGGCACTGTTGAAGGCAAGGGGCAGGATTTTGTATCCTGAATAAATTAAACGTGGAAGCAGAGAGCTGAGGCATATGCAAAGGACTGAATCTGTCCACAGTTGTGCAGTAACAGTGCTTGTCACATCAACCAGAGGTAGCCTTAGCTCTTGCTGCAAAACTGCCACCTTTTCTGGGACCTGTCACAGCAGGACTGGATTCTGACCTGACACCCTTTGCTCCCTTCATGTGAGATGGGCACTCTCTCCTCCACCTTTCCTGTGGAGGATGAGCTCATCTGAGACCCCATGAGCCTCTTGCTTTCAGATATTCCTCACTGCTGGGCTCTCCTCTGCAGAGCTTGTCACCACTGGTTGTATCTGGGTGTTCTGAGGTCATCTTGCGTTTCCTTACCAGAGGAAGAGAAGGGAAAGGGATAAATATATAAACATATATATAGTCATATTTTCTATACATGCCCTTTCAAATAAACATTCCCTTTGTATACTTCTCAGAAGATGTGGTGCCATTTCCTGAAAGAGAAGGAGGGATGAAAGAGAGCCGAGAAGAACGGCAACTAGGAAAACAAATGGTTTTGATTTTAACAAAATTAATGTGCACGTTTATTTTGTCCAGAATATTAAAATGTCTACCCTGTTTTGGATCAGGACAGGGGATGCCCATGAACACTAAAATTTCAGACTGATATTTGAGAGCAGAGACTGTGAAGAAACACCAAGTCTGCTAGGCTTATAATTTCACTTGGAAAAGTGGACTTCAGTGGTGTCTGATAGATGTCTTACATGGGGTAAGGAAAGAAGATGCAATATTTGGCAAATTGTTTAGAGCTTTGAAACACAAAGCGTAAAGTATACATTGGTGGCATAGCCACAGTGTTCTAAGGGATGAGACTTGGCCGTTTTTGTGAGGAAATGTTTTGCATCAGAAATTACTAACTTGGCTTTAGCAAAAGACAGCTATGGCAAACGTACCTGCTTGAGCCAAGGTTATCAAAACTCGCCTTCCCTGGTATAAATCCATGCAGGCCCACAATATATTTTGCATATAGGGCCTAAAATTACTTGAGCTCAAATTTAAAATTGTCCCTTCCCATTCATAATTTTTTTTTCCCTTCAGGAGGCAAAATTCCTGCCTCCCCTTTTGCTTTCTTATTTTCAAATGTGTAGGATTTAAGAACTCCCTCCTCCCTTTCCAGCCTTGGTCCTGTGTTTTCCCTGCATGAATTGCAAGGCATCTGCATTGAGTGAGTTGGTTGCTCTGCCACTCACTTGTGAGGTGCTGGAGGACTCTGCTCTTGATTCAGAAATGCTGCAGATACTTGACACACCAAAGGAGTCAAGTGAGAAGTATGAGGTGTTTATTAATTGAGAAATGCAGATCTCATATGCTGAAATGGAGTGTAGAGTATAACTGGTTCAGGGAACTGAAACACAGGCACTGCTCCCTGTTACTAAGGGAAAGGATCAGTTGCAAACTAAATTCCTTCCTGCATTAACCAAATTACCTATTGCACTGGATAGATCCCTTACTAAATCAAATCTTTTCCAGCTCTAAACTGCAGCTGCCAGTTCCTGAATCAAATATATTAGCTATTAAACCTGTCACCTGCAAAATGACGTCAATATTCTATTCCAAACATACAGCAGTTGTTTACAGATCTCAGAGCTGATAAAGAAGGTTCAAAAAGGCTACAGTTCAGGATAACATAAAATGTACCAAGCACCTTCTACAGTTAATTGATATTTGTTTTCCTAGTCACTGCAAATGGAGCTTTGTGCCTGCTAAGCTTCTCCTTTCAACTTCTCTTTTAGGGCCACTGGTATATGATCACGTAGTGTGACACTAATACTGTTTAAATGAGCTTTGCTTATCAGGATGGGAAAAAATGGGCTGATAATCAGAGCTCACCAGAAAGTGAAATTTTGGAGGAAAAATGATGTATAAATGGGACAAAGTTGGATTTCAAGATTTCCCACAGATCAAAAGTAGAAGATAATGAGAGAGGGATTAGCAAGTGTGAAAATCAAGACCCCTTTAGATTTTAATATTTTCAAAATTTTTGGTTTTTTTTTTTAGGTGCATTTATATTCTAGACTTAAGAACATCCCTTGGCCCTGGTTTTGTAATCTTCTAGATCAGGTGCATGTCTTGGCAGCAGGCCTAGATTTTCCTTCCATGGAAACAAGCATCTGGTAAGAATGTCTGTCTGCCCAAGCTGCTCTTTGGGACAGGTTGAGAAGTTGGGTGTTTGAATAGAAAAATGTTCCCATATCATTCTACAAACAGCTTAAGTTCCTTGGGCTGCCATAGAGTTTCCATGTTTAGGGACTTCCAGGCTCCCCATGCCCTGTAAGCCCAGTGAATCAAAGAGAGTGAGAAAGCCCAGAAGGCAAATGACCAAGCAGGAAAAAAAGACAAAGTGCTGTAAGACTGCAGATGGCTGAGGTCTGACCTCTCCCTGACTGGTGACATGGTGCCCCTTGACAACAGGTTAACACTTGTTTTCCTCTTCTTTTTCAAGGGCGTGTTTTGCACAGTTGCCAAGAAGGTCCTGTGCATGGAGTGGGTCACTCAAGTGCAGTCAGACCATGAATATTATAAAAAGCAAGGCAAGAGTGAATACTTGCACCCTGGTTTACAGTACCCTAAACTTCCATGGGTTCAAAGAGAACTATTTTGTTCTTTGGAAGGTCCTCTCTTTTTATATGGAAAAGTTGAAACCCAAATGTTTGAACTCAGGTAACCAGGAGATTAGTGTGTTGGAGAGCCAGTTCCAAATATTTTAACTCAATCTCCTTTCTGGTAAAGATCCATGGACAGCTTTTGAGCTATGCACGCTCAGCAGGAACCACTGCTGCAGGAACAGTGAGGAGCTGGGCTCAGGCACACAGTCAGGCTGGGGCTCAGCAGTGTGTGGTTTAATTCCTCGAGCTGACATGGCTTTCCTGTGTGATTCTTGGCAGATCACCAAATCTCCCTGGGCCTCACTCCCTGTCTGCAAAATCACACCTCTCGGACCTGCTGCCTCTCGAGAGAGCTGGGGAGAGGCCATTTGTTATTGTGTATTTATAAATTGGGGGCTTTCCTTTTGGACAAGGCCCCCAGACAATCTCATAACACCAATGGTGAGATAAAGCAGGCAGATTAACCTAAGTAGTCTGGCAGATGCTGGAGAGGCTCCAGCCATGAAGTGGTTGGGGGTTAAAAAGCGAGCTGCTTGCACAGTGCTGAGAAGACTCACTGTCCTTTTGTTGCTCACCCCTTGTGAGTAAACCATGATTTATTTATCGAGGAGCAGTTTCTGAGTCACTTTCTTCTTCACATTATGAAAACACTGAGAAAGTGAGTCATTTTGAGGAACAGAGCCTGCAGCACTCAGTTCTCACCCTGCTGCCTGGAATAGGAGGAGGAGAGCCCAGTAGGTAGGCTTGGAAGAGAGGGAGAGCAGGAGAGCCAGCTTCCTTCTCTCAAGCTTTGTCATCTGACCTTGGAAAAGTCACATAGGATTCAGGATATAGACCATAAACAGAATGGTTGCCTGGCCTTTCTAGAATGGTGTTTTTTATAGAGTGACACCCTTAGAGTTGTGAGACTGTCAGCTTCTGTGGTAACAGGGTCCTTTCACAAGCGTTGGATAGAAAAAGTGACAAAAGTGGAGATGCAATAACTGACTCTGAAGGTGTAAAAGGTGACTGCAGAGAGAGCCAAAGTCAGCTGTTCCCTGTCATTGCATTGGATTGGAGAAGAGGCAATGTCCTGAAATTATAGAAAGGAAAGACACAGCATAAATGTTAGAAAAAGCCTTCTGGAAGTTATGTGTGGAATGCTGAAATGAATTATCTGGGGAGAGGGTGGACTCTCCAGTCCCGGGATTTTAGTCCTGGATAGATGCACATCTGTTTGGGAGGGTTCAGGTGGAGCTGCTTCAGGCTGCACTTTTCTGGCTCTGTGCAGAAAGGACTTGACTGCTTTCCCTGATCAGGCTGACCTTTAGCAAGATCCTCTACTACTGACTACCTCAGCATATCATAGTGTAAAGTAGACAAATATTTAATTTGCCTAATTATTTGCTTTGTTCATTTCTGACCTGCTGTTCTCTGTATCTTCTCTTCCAGCAGTGTCACAGCTAAGAAAGCTCAGTGCTTTCCCCTGTCTGTGTAAGATTTGCCCTCCACCCATCAAACCCTCCTTTGATTCTGACCTTGTTCCTTGCTGCCTTGCGGTCTGTCTCCAGCTATAGGGCTGCCTCCACCCCACAGGCATCGTGGAGCTGTTTTCAGCTGCACACATTTGCTAATCAAGGTATTTGATGAAGAACAGCCTTTGGAGTGTTCAGGCTTTCTGGCTGCTGCTGCCTGGTGTTTGAAAGAGGCATTAGCAAGGCTGGGACCCTGAAGTCCTCCTGAAGCTTTAATCTTACAAATGGCAGCTTCCTGCTAATGAAGAGCAAAAAACACAGCAACAAAATGAAAGTGCACCTCTGTGGCTGGTGTACTTTCACCGTTCTCATGATGTGAGCTGGAGCAAGTGTCCCTTCTGTGTCCCCTGTGGCAGAACTGCCTGTTTCCAGCCCAGTTATCCAGCTGAGCATCCGTGTAGGCAGTTCCTCTTCTCCCTTCTCTGTGTGTCTGCAGTCTGGGTTTTGCTCTGGTCAGGCACTCTGCTCTCATGCAGCCACCTTCCACCACACCTGATACTCTCTGCTCTGTCCATGGCAGATCCATCCCTTCTCTGACCTTCAGCCCATGTGTTGCACATCCCATGGGGCTGGGGCCATACCAAGGCAGCAGCACATCCCTACTCTGCTGAGGCCCCTCTGGGGGCTTTGGCTTTCCCATCCTTGCCTCTGACTGTGAGGTAGCATGTCCAGTCAGCCTTGCTCCTTATGAAAGTCTCTAAATTACTAAGCTACCTTGTAGGGAGCATGAGGGCTGTCCATATCTCCCTCTCTTCTGCTGGCTGACTTAGCAGGAGGGACACTGGAACATTAGAAATCAGGGTATCAGTGAGTTGAAGCCACTCAGAAAAACAGTCTTTCATGAGCAAAAGAGACAAAGTCTCAGTCACATACTAGAAAACACTTATCCATGGTGTCACCTCAGGAACAAACAGTTCCACAGGCAGGTTCTGGCCAGCACCACTGGCAGCACCACATTGCATGAATCCCAAGGAGGTGAAGGTACCATCTGCATTGTGTTCATGCCACTGATACAAGCTGAGATATCAATCCCAGTCTGGATTGGATCTGCTTATGAAGACAGATGATAAATTTGGGTACAGATTTGATCTCATTGCTTGATGCTTGTCAGACATCACTGCCTGCGAACACAGCTGTGTGGTATTCCCTGCAGACAGGGCAGAGTTGGTTAGGAGAGCAAATAAAATTCAAGAATGTATAAACACTGGGATAGAAAGTCCTTAGGATACCACCTTGTGAGTGTTTTGCCATTTCAAAGTCATCTTTCAGGAACAGAGGAGAAAAGCATCCCTTTCTGCAGTTCAAGTAGACTGTGTGAAGGATGCTGAGTGCCCTCTACATCAGCCACATGCAGAGCTGGTGGGTGGAAAACCTCTTGGATGATCACAAGGACACAGAGGCGTGAGCTGGCCCGCAGCAAATGGTTGCCACGCTGGCAGTTGGGGGTTTCCACCCGCTGGAGTTGTGAGTGCCGGCAGCAGTGAGAGGGGAAAGGCTGCAGACTAGTTTTAAGATGGAGGTTGATGGATTTTCGAATATTCTCCTGAGTGCTTCCAGTTCTACGTTTCTAAAAAATGCACTGGAGAAAAGGAAGAGCTATAGAGGGGATAAGAGAAACACAAGCTGTCTTTGAAAAGACACTGTGAAAAATTAGAAGTGTGGGAGGGAGAAATGAAAGGCAACATGCTAAGAGTAAAAAAAGAAAAGAAAGGCTCCAAAAAGCACCCCCACCCTCTATCAAACGGTGCAGGGAAGATAAATCAGGCTTTGCTGCTCCCCCTGCTCATCAGACAGGAGCTTCCAGTAACACTGAAAGGCGATACATGGCAAATTTATCCACTCAACCCCACAGCAATGCAGAGCACAAGTAACCTGTGGGAAATGGCTGCCATTAGGCATCACTGAGTCAGAGTCTAGCAGGAAGGAGTAGAACTGGATAGGGCTGGTGAGAGCATCTGTGGTTATATATGAAAGGATAAAAATAAGCATTATAAATTTGCATGCTTCCAGGCACAGGCAACCTCAAACTCCTCAGGGCAAAGAAACTTCCCTTATAAATAGGTTATTCCATAACTGTTCATGGCATTAGCTACTGTCAGAGACAGGATACCGGACTAGATGGGCCCCTGGCAATTCCTCTGGAGAAGCTCTTTCCAAAATAAAGACCCTAAAAAAATTCCCTGTAACAAAGGAGAAATTATTGAGTTGTTTATTAAATAAATTAATTTGAATAGGGAGAACAGCAGTTCCTTTGTTTCCCCCTCAGTTTGAACTGTGGGTCTCAGAAGGGAAAATGAAACCACTGCTCCGAGAAGCAGAATAGCATCCTCAGCCCTTGCTTCTTCCAGAATAAAAGGCCTATATTTAGAGGATGCCAAGTATTAGAGATATACTGAGCTGGCAACTGGTTTGGGCAAATTTCCAAACCCATCTGATTTTCCACTTAAGTTAGACATTTCAGTAACATAAGAAGTTGCAAAGAGAGCTGAAAATAGTGTTTTGCTATCCCTACAGCTCAACTTGCTGTAGTTAGCACAGTTTGGGGGGGAAGTGGATGATAGTATTTGTGGCAATCAATATTAAGCTGCATCTGATTTTAGCATGGCTATGTTTTTGTGCATATACTCACATACAAGTAAGTGCATGTGCATGTTGAATGTGCATGTATACAGAGTAAGGTATACAGGCTTTTCTATTAGGTTTGGTGCTTGCTTAATGAAGCATTCATTCATTGTCTTTTTGACATCTATCTATCTATCTATCTATCTATCTATCTATCTATCTATCTATCTATCTATCCCACCTATTT
Source organism: Scytalopus superciliaris (assembly GCA_013400415.1). Classification (NCBI taxonomy): domain Eukaryota; kingdom Metazoa; phylum Chordata; class Aves; order Passeriformes; family Rhinocryptidae; genus Scytalopus; species Scytalopus superciliaris. Next base: position 145,456 of record VXBX01002822.1, read on the forward strand.
ATCATGGGACTTGCCTAGCACAAGTGCATTAGAACATGAGCCAGGCTCTAAGTTGAGCATCTTTGTTTTAGAAGCTCTAATAGCTGTTTTAAAGGACAAATATAGATGCATGAAGCTATGATAAAAGATGGCAAATGCTATGACTGAATCTGTAACAGTTGCAGTCCCCCAGTCAATATTTTGCACATACTTCACCCTGATACAACAACCGTGCTATGTACAAATTGCATCTTGCTTTAAGAGAGCTAAGTGGGTTTTATAACCACCTTTCAGAGTATCACAGAGGAAATAACAGCAATTTCTGTAGTGAGCCTTCTATCTCTCCATGCAATCCCCCCTTTCTTCTCTCCATTTTAGATTGATCATACATTTTGCATAGACTGTCTGGGCTGGTGATTCCTATTCTTCTTCTCTATCCAAGAGTCAATGTTTTCACAGAGGAAAATTACAGCTTAAGCCTTTATTTCTGCATTGGTCTGGTGTGGTCCAAATGTATTTACTCTGCCTCTTTAGCTCTCTTTAGGGGTGCCTTTATTATGATGTGATCTTCCAGGTGAGAACTGCAGATGGATTCATATATTTCAGCATTTGTCCCTATGCCTCGTGTTTCATAATGGCTGTTTCAAATGTGTTTCAAAGGCTGCAAATCAGCAATGGAAAAATCTAAGCATAGAAACTCGAGTAGAGTTTAGACAAAATAAATCTGGGCTGCAGTAGTTTCAATCTGCAATAAGAGGAACTCAGTGTACCTTGGTACTGCCTCGTATCAATAGACCCTTAAGGCTGGAAAAAGAGAATCCAAGCAGTTTCAAAATCAGAAACATCTAAGTGCAGTTCAAAATGCATCATAATGATTCATGTAAAAAAGCATTGTCCTGCTGGGTAGATTGCAGGTGACAGGACTTTTTGGTCATGCTGGAATTTTCCTGATTGCTCACTTCTATCCTGGTCTAGTATCAGCCACCTCACCTGCATATTGGTGTGTGTGTGGGCTGCCTTTACTGCAAACTTGTTGTTAGGTGTGGGTGGAGAGACTTAAGGACAAATCAGATAGTCTGTCATCAGATATGATGCCATGAGGGCAGGAAAGTCACTCATTCCTGAGTGGCAGGGCCTCCTGACAGAGTCCTTGCCTGATCTGACAGCTCTGACAGCTCTAGGAGCTGCTTGGGAAGGAGCCGACATGTCAGACCTGGGGAAACTCAGAAAATCCACCAATGCTCACAAGTCCAGGATACCACAAAGTCAAAAAAGAGAGTGTGAAGATGTGCTTGAGAGGTGTGGGATTTTGCTGTGTGACCTGTGAGCACCAGGATCCTCTTCTAAGGGGCTTTTAAAAAGAAGCCCCCAGAAAAGCAAGTCTATTACTAGTGGCACATATGTAATGCAGCTATTATTGTTAATGTGCATGTGACAAAGCTTTTACTCTCTCATTAGTTAGGAACAGTTATGAGGTCATTGTTAGCTAAATATTATCCTCCTTTTATCATCCTCTTGGATATACAAGCTGACATTTCTAAACCATTTATCAATTTTAGCACAGGGCAGGAGCATAGCATAGGAAATGTAGAAATGTTTATTTTCTCCAAGCATTAATAAAAAGATTTGTTTCAGCCCATTTTAAAACGTTTTGGTAGTGGTTTTTAATATCATATATAAAAAAACCCTGGTAAATTGCTAGAAATGTCAGCTTAGATCAAAGCTGTATGGCTAAGTGATTGGAGCAAATATATAAATGAAAGCTTCTCTTTCAGGCACGTCAGAGATTAAGACATGACCTTCAAAACCATTCAGTGGCAACTAGTTCAATAGATTCAGGCTGTTCAAGCTAAGTAATTGCCTGTATGTTGACTCCTGTTTGAAGGAGATAGATAGAAGCCAGGATAACTCCATCTCCCATAAATCCTTTCTTTGTGAATTTCTTGCCCTATTCATCTTTGTTATGGTTTGTTTTGTTGAACATGTTCTTCTGGAATAAGGCCTTTTTGGCTCGAGAGAGGATCCCCTTATACAGCCATCTGCAACTTTGATTTTGGTATCTTTTGTGTTTCTTTATTTTACTATTTCCTGCTTCATTATCTTCCAGTTTTGCTTCTATTATTTTTCCTAGGAAGGCATATATTTGGATTTGAATGCTTTGCATCCTTTGAAATAATATGACCATTCATTTAAAGACCTGGTTCTGTCATCTTAAGTCATTTCATGAAAATTGTGTTCTTGTATGTCCTGTTTGCTGTTGAATGATGTTGGAAACATATCTTAGGCCACCAAAGGAAGCACTTGGAGTCAATCTTTGTTTTTTTAATGTCTGAAAATCTAGTCTCACAAAATCAATCGAATTTGGAAGACTGGGATGTGATCTCCTTTTCTTTTGCCACCAATGAAGAAATCTGCCACCAATGGCAATGCTATTGAAGAGGCACGAATTGAGCAGAATGGCTCTTGCTATCTCACTGCAGAGCTGGAAGGAGTAAACATGTACTGGAGACTGTAAATTGAACAGATGCTGTGTAGAGGGTGTGCACACAGGTCACAATTCTGGGCTTAGAGAATAAGAGAATGGTTTGGGTTGGAAGGGACCTTTAGAGGCCATCTAGTCCATCCAACCCACCTGCCATGGTCAGGAACATCTTCAACTAGATCAGGTTGCTCAGAACTCCATCCAACCTGGCCTCAAATGTTTCCAGGCATGAGACAGCTACAACTTTAGGTGTTTCAATTAAACTCAGAAGCAGGATCCCGTCATGTGCCCCACATGGTGTTGCTGCTAAGGGAACTCAGCATACATAAAGCAAAAATTAAGCCTGGGAAACAGGTGTATTCAATCAGAAGATGTTTTTTTTTCACAGGCAAGGAATTTTTTGTTAGTGTCTTTGTTTAGCATAGCACCTTGGAGACCCAAAAATCTTTGTCCCTTTTGAGGTTCTGACTTGCTCTTACTACCACATGACAGGCAGGATTTAGGGATAGGCAGGAACCCCCGGATGTAAACAACATGCTGGAAAACACACTGCTCAGGCCTTGCTGCTGAAAAGGCTTTCTGTCTTCTTGCAGGGCTGAAAACTAATAACTTCAAAAGAAACCACAGCATGGCGGGGTAAGACATGCCAGTAATCGCACAGGACGCTGTCTGGGTTGATGCTGTATCTTTATGTGCTTGCCTGCCTGTTCAGTGCGCCTGTGCATACAGACACATTTGTGCATGCTATACCAATTCCTGGGCATATGTACCTCCTGAAGAGGACTGCCAGGAGTAATTCTTCTCCTCCAGTCATTTCGCCTGCCTGTGCTCGCATCCTCTCGCACACAGCCGCTGCCGAGGCATATTGCTGTCCTCAGCCCAGTGAGCGCGTGCGTGGGCACAGCTTTGCACTTCTGGTGGTTCAGTGGTGTGTAATGCTCACTGTGTTATGCTCAAATGGCTGTGATTTGATCTCTGATAGCCCTACTCAGACTTGAAAAGGCATCCATGTTTTCCAGAAAGTGCTCTCCATGCTGCAGAGCGCCAGGCCAGGGAGCTGCGTCACAGCAGTTTCCCACAGGAAGGGAGGTGTCTGCACTGACCTTGTGCTGATGAAATCCTTGGCTGATCTGGACAAGGTTCAGCTCCTGGAGTATTAGTGACAAAGCTGACATCCTCCGGACTCCATGAAGCATGACTGGGAACAGCACAAACTGTAAGGCCCAGGAGGAGGAAGCAGAATTAAATAAATACCCTCTTTTACCACGCACAAAGGGAGAATTGATACTCTGGTTGAAAAGCCAAATGCTGCTACAGCAGTTCTTCATTACAGGCATGTGTTTATTGGCTTTAATAAAGTGTCAGAGGGGATGCCTATGCAGATTTGTGGAACAGATATAAAAACATCCTTTAAAATGATTTGTGGTATATGGTTGAAGTAGCATGAGGAGTCCAGTGCCTTAAATAACAAATGTGAACAAAGATGTACAATGCGTATTTGAGGTTTTATATCACAGTGGATAACTTTACTCCTTGTAAAGGAGGGTGTAATCACTTGGCGGATCTGAAAGATCCATATGAGGCACTGTAGTCTCCATCCTTAAGGGAGATGAGCTGTTTCACTGGATACATTTAACCCTTTGATCTGATGTGGACTCAAACCATCACTTCTGTCCATCTCAGACCTCCAATGGAATCTGTGGGAACTAGTTGGTGAACATGCCATTGCAAACACATGGCCTGAACCTGATCAGAAAAGGCAAATTTGTGATCTCTCTCTGAGAACAGCAATGTCAGGCTTTCTCCATCCTGATTACAGAAATAGACCTCCCCTGACAAAGTGAGAAGAGCAGGCTCTTGTGACTGGAACATGAGACTGTGCTTGAATTCACTCGGAGTGAGAAAGGGAAGGGGTGATGGAAAACATCACCTCTGGTGCTGTGCTGACCTGGCTGTTCTTCTGGACTGTATTTGATGGAGCAATAAGCATGGTGCTGCTACAAAGATTAGTGGAAATGGCAAGTATGGAAAATATTTTCTAATGACAGAGCAGCTAAGATAATCTTACAGTTGAAATATTTCTGACTGCTGGAATATAAGCCCCAATCCTCTTTATTTTATTGTTTCAAGTACCTTTTCAAATAACTCATAGTACATTTGATGAGCAAGGTTGAATTGGGACCTTTGAGCAGGAAACTTCCCCAGACTGAATGCTGGAGCAGTCAGTGCTTGCAGAGCATAACTCTTTGTCTTGTGAAATTAGGTGCACTTATCCATATGTTCCCAAGGTCCTGTGCATGCTCCTTGCAGACCCTGCCATGAGTTCAGAGATCAAACATAGGTGAGATCCTTTCTGGCTAGTTGGATTTGGTCTAAGTCTTCACAGCAACTGAAGGGATAATCAAAGAATTATCATGGAATCACAGAATCATTTGGGTTGGAAGGGACCTTAAGATCACTTAATTGCAACCCTGCTGCCATTGGCAGGGATACCACCCACTAGATTAAGTTCCTCAGGGCCCCTTTGAACTTGGCTCTGAACACTTTCAGGGATGAAAATGGGATCCTACCTTATCCTTTCACACTCATCCCCCTTCAGCCATGTGCTCACACTACCTAACTGACCCCACTGACACACTAGTGTGGTTGCTTTTCAGATGTCTCAGGCCTGTGAGCCAGCTCACCATCTGCTGAGTGCAGGGGAGGAGGCAGGAATGCACAGCTGGAGGTAGAGGGGAAGGCAGAATCTGTCCTGGTGGCAGCTGTGAAGATTAAATAATTTCAAAGTAAACTGTGAACATCTTAAACGAACAGTGTGAACTGGGGTGTCGCAAAAGCGATTGGTACCTCTCAGCTCAGGTTCAGTGCTCTGCAGCATGAGGGTAAGGGCTTCTGCTTGTTCTTGAGCCAACAGATGCTGACTAGCTGTGCCTGCTGCTTAACAGCAATATTCTGCTGCACAAGCCATCGTGTCAGCTTTAGAGTCATGGTAATTTCTCCAAGGCAGGCAAAGGAGTGAGCCCTCAGTGAGGAATGTGGTCATGTCATGCTTCAAACATAAGCTGATTTTGCTCTGGAAGTGAGATATTGCATTCCCTGGCACCCACACACTGAACATCCTCTCCTCCTGTGCACACATACTGCCAGCTTTCTGCTTCAAATCCTCTGTGCTGAGAATAGTGATAGTCTAGTATTTTTTTCCCAAGATTTGTTCTCTGTGGGGCATCAGACATTCCCGGCTTCTTCAGAGACAAAACCTTTCCTCCCTTTAATGCTTTAGGGCTGTGGAAGTGACAAATCAGTGGAAGACAGTAACAAAAATCTGTGTCAGATTTTGTTCTCTGGTTCCAGAAGTTTTACCCCAAACTGTACAGTCAAGGCACAAACAGCATTTCACTACAGACTGTCTGTTCCATCTGAATCAGGAGATGGGTCAATGTGCAGGCCAAAAAGAGTATGGCTTGACTTTGAGCCAGGCTGGAGTTTCGGACCTGGTACCTGAAATCTCCTTTTTCTATAGGATGGAGAATGGTACATAGAAAGAGGAGATCTGGTGCACACTGAACATGAGTGTTCATTGCATGCTCACGTGGAATTGCAGCTGCCCTTCAAAATTATAGAGAGGATGTTTGTTTGCATGGCCTGAGCAGACATTTGCAGAGCAGAGGCATCTTTTACAGTAATAGACAGTAAGGCTAAAACGGTGACTGCTCCAGGACATGGCTGCTGTGTGAAGCAAAGCGGTGGTAATGAAAATTGTTTTGCTTCTAATTAGAGCAGTCACTACTGGCAACCACTCCAGTCTTATCTAGGGAATTTTCAACCAGTAACTACATCTTGGTGAAAAGCAGCTCCTCCCTTTTGGTTGCTCTCTTTTTGAGCTATTTTTGGGGTCATTGCTTTGCTCCCCATAGAAGGCTGGGAGCGAACCCATGCAAACCATTCCTCAAGCTATAGTGGCCTGGAAGGCATTTTGGTGAACAGGGATTTCCACCATGACTTGTGCTGCATCAGACTGGGCTGTTTGCTGTGATGGACTGACTTTGGCTGCTATTTGACTGAGAAGGCAGGAGAATGGTGAGAAGTGTGCACACAGATTGGTTCCTAGGGTACTGGTTGGGATGAAGGAACACTTGGTACCTGACCCATCATGGTGGATTTATGATAGAGATGTCCATGCTAATTCAACTCTATAGCAGCAGTTCTGTTCAGGCTAATTTACCAGTCTGTGCTAGCTGGCAGCCTCTGGGACTTATATGAGCCATGGTGTGTGGCACATATTCCACAGGAGAAAATAACCCAAAATTTCTACTTTGTCTCAGGCATAACTAGTGACCTTAGGTTTTCCACATTATAGTGCTACAGAGTATCTGAACACCATTCTAAGGAAAAAAACCAAAACTCTGAACCATCACACTGTTCTCTGCAAGAAGCTAAATGTTTAAAGGCATCCCCTGGTCAGTAATCATCCTAAATCAATATTGAAAGAGAGGAGTAATTCATTGAAAACATTCATTAATTAGAGTGTGGCCTGTACCACAACAGCATGTTCTCTGAAGACACAGATTTATTTATATTTAGTTACTGAAGGATATGTGAAAAATCTAGCGACAATTGCTGATGATGGTTCATAAGGGAGGCTGCTTGCTGGTGCAAATGCATAAATTATTGAGACAAATTTAGCTGGCTGGAACACTGCATAAACCAGCAAATGATCTGAAACTTATGTGGATTTAATGGCATTTGCCTTTACTCTGTGCACCAGAGCTTTGGAGCGAGCAAACCTGCAGGAAGCCCTGAGAAGACCTGACTGCCCTCAGGTTCCTGCTCAGCCAGATAGCAGTAAGAAAGTTAATTTCTCCTGCAATAAGTAAAGTTCAGCTGGGTGTCACTGTTGAAATTACATGCTTCCCATATGTTATTATTCTGTGAAGCTGTATCACAGATACTTACAGAACCAGTCAAGTTTACCCTAACTCAAGCTACATGACCAGCTTGCCAAGAACTTAAAATCATTATGTGATGTCTACTAGCACTTTAATCCCATTGCGAAGTGTCTGTATCTCCCATGATCTCACATCCCTCACCTTTATCAGAATCAAAGTAGAGCATTCCTGTTCTGGGAGGTTTTCTGAGGCTGTTTCATGGCATTGTAGATTAAGCCTACCATAATTTTTTTAACCTAAATCTGTATACTGTGTTTGGTGATGGATCTCCTTGTGAAAAAAAAAACAAACAACCCACAACTAAAGTCCCATTGTTTTGGACTGGCATGGAAATTACATAGGACTCACTTGTAGTAATGTTGTATTTGCACTTGCCCTCACATATTTTGGAAATCAAGCACAGGACTTAACTCTACTGTTACTGATTGCCAAATGATTTAATGTTTCCCATGCTGTCCAAATCCTTTAACTAATATAGCTTCAGCTAGCTAAGGAAGATAAACATGGATGTTTGGGCTCAATTCAGCAAAGTACTTCAGCATTCATCAAACATCAAATGCACAGGCAAGCAGAATTTCAAGGGTCACATCTAAATATCCTCCTGAAAAGGAGATGGATAGCTCTGTATTCATCTAAACAGTTCTCTCCTTTATAGACAGTTTTTAATTCACACCATTTTCTGTCAGACTCTTAGGGAGATTTCCTGAGATTTCAGCTGAAGACATACCAACACAACCCACAAGGGAACAGCCCATCTGACAGAGGACCTGCGTGAGGCCGCCTCAGCTGCTGTAGCTCTTTAGCACAAACAGGCAGCTGAAGCTTTGGTTGAGGAAATTCTCAATTAAACCGAGATTGCCTGGGGAGGCCCGGGAGCCTGCCGTGTGCAGTCCTTAAGAATGACCTCCAGGAATGGGTCAGGTCAAGCTGATCCTGTGTCAGAGCAGCACGATGGAGCAGATGACTGCCAGAGGTCCTTTCCCAGGGATTTCATGTTCCCGGCAGAGCTGTAATTGCTCAAACAAAAGGTCAAACATTTTATACATTGTGTGTGCCCTATAATGTATGAGTAATAGGTAACTGTTAAATCAGTTTTATTGATAAAACACCAAATGTCACTTAATATTTTAATGTGTTGCTCCTCATAACACTTTTTCTCTAGACACTTTACAAACTTCATTGCCCTTCTCTGGACTTGCTCCAACCCCTCAATACCTTTCTTGCTGTGAGAGGTCCAAAACTTAACACAGGACTCAAGGTGTGGCCTCACCAGTGCCAAGTACAAGGGGACAATCCTGGTCCTCCTGGCTGCACAATTTCTGATACAGGCCAGAATATCACTGGCCTTTGGCCACCCCGGCACATGTTGGCTCATGTTCAGCTGCTGTCAGCCAGCACCTCTGGGTCCTTTTCCACTGGGCAGCTTTCCAGCCACTCATTCCACAGCCTGTAGTGGTACATGCCATTGCTGTAACCGTGGCACTTTGTCTTATTGAACATCATACAATTGGCCTCAGCCTGCCCAGATCCCTCTCCTGAGCCTTCCTACCCTCCAGAGGATCAACACTCCCACCCAGCTTGGTGTTGTCTGCAAACTGACTGAGGGGCAATCAATCCCTTCATCCCAGTTGTTGATAAAGATATTAAACTGAGCCCTAGAGAACACCACTTGTGACTGTCCACCAAGTGGATTTAACTCCATTCACCATCATCCCAGGTAATGATCTTCTGGCTCTTCCTGTTTTTTCTCTCATCATTCTGGAAGGGTAGAGACTACTTGTGCTCCTGATCCCTCGACCAGTCATCCCAGGGCTCTGAAGTCTCTTCTCATTGCCTTTGCATTTGTTGTAATGTCATCACTGTCTACCTGAAAAATTAATAATGGATAGTAATTTGAGGGCTGTACCAGATTAGGAAGCTTTCTCATCGCATCAAGGCTCCAGGGAGGTATGAGACTTTCCTAAGAAGTGGGTCCAGTCTGCATATTGTGCCTTCTGTTCCCTTCAGAAGTGATTTCCTACAACAGTAACGTGACTGGTTTTCCTTATGGAAGCAGTTTGGTGCAGTGTGTAGACTGACTCAACTTCAGCAACACCTCCATGCTGGGTATCCCACCACCCTCAGTGTCATTCTGTTCCATGTGCAGAGACTCATTCCTGTTTTGCTGGGTCACCTGGGAAGGTGAGGCATTCATGGAGGAGATGTACTTGCTGCACAGGGCAGGAAGTTGTTGCCCTTGCCCCATATCGTTTAAGTTACTGTGTTGGCCCAGATCGAGAGAAGACACGGAATTCCCTGTATCACATCCTGTCTCCCTGTCAGGCCTGTCCCACAGAAGCCAGGGTGGGATTTAGGGAGTCTTTCTCCCTCTCTCACTCACTCTGGTACTCCTCAAACTCCTCACCTCTTCCTGTACTCTGTCACTAATTCCTCTGCTTGGGTGGATTTAAACTGATCTAAACCAATTGAACTGAACTCTCTCATGGTGAGCTCTGGAGCACAGCTGGACGTAAACCAGAGCTTGTCTTGTCCATTAGGGCATAGCTAAGAATGGCTCATAGCTGCTGTGATGCCATGGGAGACAAGAAGGGCAGAAAGTCTTTCCCTGAGGATGAAGAGGCTGCCTCAATTCAACCTTCTTGCTGTGAACTGTTGTGAACATGGCATTAGAGACATCACAACAAGAAACACACAGGAACAGCTCCAGAGCATGAAGTTTGTCTCAGACACATCCTTGCCAACATCCTAGTGAATTAGGGACATCTCCTGAAGAAAGGAAAGATGAGGTCATTAGGTGAGTCAGGGAAAGGCAATGACCAAGTGAAACCAGTGTGTGAGTACAAAGCATCACTGTCTGTGACTGGAGAGCTTCCTTCTTTCTTGGAATAGCATCTGAGAGACAAATGAAGTGATTTCCACCCCCTCTCACTTCTGGTGGTCTGACCTCAGAAGGGAGTGGTAGAGAAACCAGCTGGGAGTAACTAGCTATTTAAAATTGATCAAGATTGTGACTGGAAAACTTCCTAAAAGGGGGACAGGGAAACTCCCAGGACATTCAGAACTAGCTAGCCAGTGTGCTTGGAAAGGAAACAGCAAAGCAAAGCAATCTCTTCTCCTCTAATCAAGAATACCCCCTGGAACTGATGGAACGTCAGGTCAGGAACAGAAATATTCATGCCTTTGCCCTACTAGAAGGTAGAAAATTTCCAAACCGAATTTCTTTTGTGGGAACCTGGCTCCCTAAGGCTCTGAACGAGATGCAGAGATTGCCCCACTGCATGTGGTGTGCTGGTTCAGGATCCCTGCCAGAGCAATCACTTTCAATAACAAGCAAAACAAAACTGAACTGCCAAGTTTCAAATGTTCATGGGAGAGGGAGGCTCAGGACTGTAGACAGCAATGAGGAAGCATCAGCTCATTTACTTTCAAATTAGTGTGAATGTCCTCACTTGTGTTGTTGCCCCAGATAACATGGGTTCAAGATCAGTTTCTCATTGTTCTAGGAGCTATATTGATCCACAGACCAAGAAAAGTACACCCAGAATTTAGGATATGATGGAGCAGATTGATATGCCATGGTAGATGAAACTCATGGAAACAGAACACCATTTATGGTATAGCAGGCTATGATGACTCAGTGGTTGTAGACTCCAGAAGCAGACATGAGACCCTTCTATGGAGGACAGCCTCAAGTCTATGCTATACATGTTATAGATTCATATATGAATACATATTTGGTTTGCAAGTGACTTTTAAAGGTTATCTAGTCCAACTCCCCAGCTCATTACAAGGGAGTTGGACACCTTCAACTAGGTCAGGTTTCTCACATCCTTCTTCATCCCAAATTCTCCCTCTTTCTGACTCTACTTCCCAGGGCTTGCCTCCCCATATACTTTCTTTTTTTTATGATTACCCTTTTCCCAACAGTCTCCTGGTTGATGTCATCCTATGCTGGCAATAGTGTTGGTTCAAATGGAGAGCTGTGCTAGACATCTCCAGAGTCCCTTCCAAGCAGCATTGCTGTGATTCTAGAGGAGTGCCAAGCTCCACTTAGTCCCAGAGTTTCCCTCTAGATGTGTAATCTCACAATGGTTTCAGTCATTTTCTGCAGAGATGGACTTCTCACTGCCTCTCATCAACTCATGGCATGTGTTGCATCAGGCACCCAAACAGCCTGACATAACTGCCCTCTGCCACCTCTTACGAGACACGTTTTTGGGTGATATTGTCTCTTCCTCCATATTTTAGCCTCACCCCAGTGTCAAGTATGCAGAAAGATAAGAGAAGAAAACTTTCCTGTTTTGTGTTTTGTGCCAGCCTGCAAGGTGAGTCTAGGATTATTTACAAAGTTGTTTAAAATACCCCCACATATTTCAGACACATTGTCTGCATTTTTATTTAAAAAAAATAATTAAAAATTGAAAAAGATAAAAAAAAAAACCGTACATGAACAAGAAAAATTGCAGTTGTTTTTCTGTTTTTCTGCAGGCTCTGTGCTAAAGAGCCTCTGTGTCAGGGACATACAAGCTGCTGAGGCACCTAGAGTGGTATCTCTGGTTTGACAGCAAGCAAGTACTCAGTCCTTGATTAACCTGATTGAACATTTGCTTTATCAACCAAGGTTGTTTTTGTGGCACCAACCACTGTTTTAGTTCTCCCTTCCTCCTCTTGTGATGAGTCACTCCGTGCAGCTGCCAACCTCTCTCTGGTGAATACAGGGGCACTCGGGCCACCTTGGAGGTTGTGAACTGGGAGGAGAGAATTTATGAGCACAAACACACACATGGACTTCTTCTCAGGAAATTAGAAAAAAAGACAACAGCAAACACTGAGCAGCACCGTTGTCACCAGCCTGGCAAACATGGCTTGTTTACAGCTCAGGAGTTCATGTAGAGCATATTCCAAGGAAGCAGGTCTGGGCCGGGAGCAGGGAGAGGTCTCCACAGCCCTGTTTCACCCAAGCCAGACTAAACTGTGACTCAGTTGAGCAAACGCAGCTGAGCACTGTAAGCCTTGACTGGGCTTGCTGCAGTAACACCTGAAACTTCTCTTTGCTTCCCAAGGGAATCTAGCAGTGAGGGAACAACCAAGCAAGGCAGTAGAATGGCAGATAATATTTCCCTCCTTTTGGTTATAAGCACACTTCCAGAATAGCATCTTTAAGTGCTATCATTCCCACAAGAGGGAAACAACAAACCAGGTTATCATAGGACAGCCAATAAATAATAATAGTAATAATAAAAATGGGAGCAACAAGAATAATCTTTCAACTAATTCTTGATTTTATTTTGTAAATGGGGTTACTTTGACCTGACAGCACCAGGGAATGATGCTGCATCACCTAAGGAAATGACACTTCTTTACTTCCCTGGTTCTCATTTTTCTGTGTGTCCCATCAGCATTTTGTGAGGCCACTGCAGGACACAAGAGGTTCTAAAGAAATCACTCTGATCTCATGGCAGAACCTTTTATTTTGGAAGTCAATCCAGCCCCTGGGAATTGAGGGTGCTTTCTCTGAAAAGCAATTTCAACCTACTTTGTTGCCCAAGACATGCTGTACAAACAATATGCTCCTCTGGTTGAAACTTAAAAATGCATATCATGTGGGCAAAGACACACAGAAATGACCCCATTGTCCAGTTTATGTCAGTATTGTCATAGACAGGCAAAAATTTCCCTGCCCTCAAAAAAGGGCACTGCTTGAAAATGCAGTCATTTAGGATGATGTTATTTTACTGCAGTTTCTAATACTGCTCTTTGTGCACTAATTGCTACAGGATGTGAAAAGGAAAAATGGGGAAAAAGAAAATATTTTACCATTTCTTGCTTCAGACATTTAGCATAATTTCTTATTACTTTGTGCAGAAATTCAACATAAAATTGCCTTGCCTCTAGAAACTGTGCATTACAGGTGTTATAAATGTTAGACAGTTCACCTGAGACCCCTGACTGATTTCACAGGGATAAATCCAGGTGAAAGAATAGTTTGTAATGAATATCATCCAACAAACCTTATCTTCCATTTGTGGATTGCCCATGAAGGGATTATAATTTTCTTGAGCTGTTTGCTGAATCACTTCTGGAAATCATTCTTGACTCTCAGCTTCTTGGACAACAATTTGCTGGGAGCATTTCACATTCCAAGTTGGCAACTTGAGCTACTTTTTATGAGGTGCGTCACTTCCCTGGTAGGATCTGTTCCCTACTTAGATGAGTGCAACTCCTGAAGTTTGAATTTGTGTTCTGCACAGTTCCAGTTATGAATGTGAATTTTATAACTTTGTAAAGGTGTCCTGAATTATTTGTTTGAAACCTGTTTGAAATATATTTGCTTTTCGCAAATATTGGTAAAACATGGGACACAAAACCAGCAAGTTTGAAGCAAATTCATTACAGCATTCAAATGAACATCTCTAACAGCTCTAACCTCCTCAGATCAGGCTCTGTGCTTTCAGTGTGATGGCTGATTTGCAATCACTGGCATATCATCTTGAGTCTAACATTTTTTGGTAAATGGCATTATTGAAGAAAATGTTAATACTGGTGATGAGTGGGTGCCTCACATGACTTACTCAGAATTACTGAGTGCTTGACCCTGATATTGCTCAAACACAGCTGTTCTGCTGACTTGGGAAGAGTCTTTCCTGGTGTCCTTCATCTCTGCCACAGCAAAATTAATTTCTAAACTTACCTCAGCTGAAACAGTTGACAGGCAAGAGATTAGCTGGAAATAAGGTCATCTGGGAAGAACACCCCACTCCTAAATACTCCAATAGATATTGTTCAAACTTGAGGTTGCAACGGAGGCCCTAGTGGTGGATAAAAACAGGAGAAGGCTCTTAAGAGAAGGGTCATGTTTCTGTTGGCAGCATTGTACAAAGTTGTTCCAAAATGGTTTATATTGCCAAGGATTGTGTTCGTTCAGGCTGGGCTTGGCTTTTCCTCTTCATGTCCTCACGATGACAGCCCGTGTTTAAGGTGAGGGAGGGTGCAGTGTGTGAGAACCAGCTGGAGGATTGTTTTCTCCTCGCAGCTTCTTGGTGCTGCTCCAAGCTGTGCAGTGCTTTGGTGGAAAGATGTCTCCAAAGAGCCAAGGCATGAAAGTGAAGGACCAAGACTGTGTCCACAGACAACATAATCTCCCCCACTCTCCCTCCCAATATCAGATGCAAATGGCTGCCTCAGAAATTTGCCTTTTACATCGAGGGAGCTGAAGGAAGTCAGCTGAGAATGAAGCTCATGGGTTTGTTGAACTGGAAAGAAAACAAAGCCTTTAATATTTGCCTGTGCACTCTTCCAATCATACAGAGAGAGAAGGCCTTATCTTTTGGTCACAAAAGAATTATTGACAAGGACTCAAATAATCCCAGCAAAACCTGCTCAAATAAAAGTTTGCAGAGCACAAAGCTGTGAAAATTAAAGGGATCAGAGTGTCTCTCAATCAGGAGCTACTGCTCCCTGAGAGCCCAGTGACACTCTAATGAAGCTAATGAGAACAGGATGTCATTGGCATCTCTCATCCACCTGGAGACAGACAGAAATGAGCCCAGGACCTTTCTAGAAGGAGCACACTAAGGGCATGGAGTGGTTAAATCCTCAGTTACAGGTGATTCAGAGCTCCTGCTAGTGGATGCACTGTCGGTCTTCCTCAAACCAAAGGTCTGTAGTTAAAAAGGCAGACAAATGAACTCCTTTAGCACAGTAATGATTTCATAAATGCACATGTCTAGGTAATGATTCCATGTATTAAGCCTTCCTCCCACTCGTGTTAAGCCATCACGCCTGGATAATCTAACGCTTTGAATTAAGCCCTCCTGGTTTACCCATTCTGTGCTGAGAAATTCTGCTAGTGTTCAGCAAATCACTGACCCCTATCAAGTCCTTACAAGTACAAAATCATTCATTTTATTTATACAAGTCATCCTACAGGCCAGATTTATAGGGCAGACAAAGTAAATGCACCTGTGTTGATGCAGTGGTAATTTCATCGTGTTGTGTCAGGGGGAGTCTGCTTAAAGACAGCGACTTTCATGGTGCAGCTTGATGGGCTCTGGCTACAGAATAGCCCAGGTGGCCAGCAAGCAGGGGTGAGCAGAACAGGACTGGATCTGAAAGTGGCTTTTGTGGCTTTTCTATTCCTAATAGCATATATTAAAAAAAAAAAAGAAAAAGAAAAAGAAAAAAAGATTAATTTTGAAGAAGAGGAGAAAATAACTACTCATTGGCTGCAAGAAGATTAACAAGGTAGTTTACCATAATATTAGAGGGAAGGAAGTCTTTTTATTGAAAGTACTGTGGGGAAGATGATTGTTTTTACTTGCAGTTGTTTTCCTTGCCTCCCCGTTGTTCTTTTTTTCAGTTCTGTAGAACAGGCTCAGAAAGTGGTACAAATCATATTATTTGTTAATGTGTCAGCCTGGTGAGTGGAGAATTTTTAGTGGACTGCAAAGAGAACAAGCACAATTCCTGTTATTTGTTAATCACTTCTGTGTGCTTAACTTTCAAAGGCTGTTTTAAATATTTATCCTCCTTTTTCTCCCAGGATTTGTTTTTTCTTCTAAGCAGAAAATTAACTCCATCCCAGCTAAGACCAGGACTTTCATTCCTTCCTGAGCCCAAACCTGGTGGGCATAAAGAAGCCAACACTCACAAGGAACGATGTAAGGTCTTCAACTTTCCATTTGAAATCTGGAAAAGAAATTCAAGGAGTCCTCCATCATGATCAAGGAAAAATACCCCAGAACTAAAACAAAACAACCCACCCCACTGTCAACAACCCGCCACTCCCGTGGGTAAGTTTGAGTTTAAGTAAGCAGCTTCACACACATTTACCTTTAGCATGTCTGAGATGAAGTGTCACTCCATGGCAAGTTACAACTGCTATCTGCTGGGAAATGGATTGGTCACAGAATAAGCCCTGGCTTGTCACAAACTTTTGGTGAACTAATAAATGGCCAATCTCAACTCCTTGTACTGCAGCTATTGTGCAAGTCTACTGATAAATAGACAACCAACTTTCTTAGTTCTTACTCAGCTCATATGTCTGCCCATGAGGTGGGAAATGGCTTCATAAAATTAACCACAGTCAGACTTTGGGCTCTTTTTCTCCCCCTCCCTGATGGGTGACATTAACTACTTGCGATATTGTCAAATTCCTTTCAGTTTTTATGTGGTGTAAAAGGCCATTAAGTGAGTCATTCTGCATAGATAAGAGAAGGCAGCAAAGCCCTAGCAAGATCTGGGGTCCTGCTGGACCCCAAGTAGAAATCCCTGGATGGAGTATAATTGCATGGGGATGCTTCTGCATGGGATGAATCACAAAAAAGCATTCAAATACCACAATGATGTTTTGGTTTTTTTTATTGAAAGCACTCCTTTCAGCTTGATAAAGCTGGGGATATAAATTGGTTACTCTTCCCTATGCAAACAACTTTAGTTATTCATCATGATATTCCTGTGTCCTTAATTTCCTACAAGAGTTATATGTGGGATGGAAGTTCTCTTTTATCATTTGGTAAGGCATTATTTTAAAATGCCTATCATCCAATCAGGGAGGATAAGCCTAGTGATTGAAGTCAGCAATTACAAAATCTGTATACTGAATACCTAAAGGTTACAGCTTGCAAACAGCCAGATGACAAGAAAATACTGTGTGATACTAATCACTAATCATAGCCTGCTTAAGAATGACATTTTCAGGAATCGAGATCAATCTGCCAATGATTCACTAACTGTAGAAAGAACTAAATTCATAGCATGCATTATTTGAAGTAAGTGTTTTGATCAGTTCAGTATCAAAAGCTGATTCCCATTGGCTACAGAGGAAGAAGGCAATCAAAGTCACCTCTGTTTTTCACATAACTTGTTTTTTTTCAGTTAAATACTGACATCAAAAGTTTGTCATAAAAAGACAGAGCCTTGTCTCTAGCCCTGTGTCACACACAGTGAAATGCCAGTCCCACTGAATTTGGTGACAAAATTCCCATTCATTTATCCTCATGTCAGAGGATTGATTTTTATTGACACACGGGGGAACAATTAACTATTTACCCATCAGCCTGAGAGAACATTTCAAAAGGATTTATTTAAGGTGCTGTTCTTTAAGAATCAGTTATCTTGAGGCATGTGATACCTTATACAGTTCACTCTGCTTAAATACCTTCCACTCAATTAGCTCATGTTTTTATTCAAGAGAGGAGATGGATAGGTCTCTTCAACTGGCAATGCTTTCGGAGTGTGTCAGGCCAAAGGGAAGCTAATTACAGGGAAGAGAGAAAAATGTGGAAATTGCTGTTTGCAGAGGGCACTGTAGAGAGGAAACTTTGCTGTGAGCAGTTCTCTCACATTACACATGCTAAAGCTGTACTCTTCTGACCATAAGATTAATGATGCCAAGCCAAACATTATACCCATGTCTCAAGGGTCACAATCAAACTTCTTCTTTTATCATCTGTTTCTCATTTTGGTGGCCACTAAGGTATTTACCAAGGAATTAGTATATATCCAGGTTTAAGTAGATTAAAATAGAAACATGCCACTGTTTACTGGATACATCTGCTCTCATTAGTATAACTTGTTGCTGTTGGCATGAAGGAGTTTAATTAAAATGACAGCATAGTTTTCTGCGGAATCAGTGCCTGTTCCCAGTGGGGCTTCTCAGACAGATGTGAGTAACTGGTGCCTGCTGTGGTGGCTGCAGAAAGAAGCCAGGGCTTCTTGCTTGCTGTCACCCCTCCAGACAGTCTCTCCTGGAGAGAAGGACTGAACTTACGTTAGACCTGTCTTTTTTTTTTGGTCTTTTTTCTTTCCTAGTTAGTCTTTATTTAGTTCAATTCAACTCATTCCGTTAATGCCTATGAATGTTGTATATTTATTAGTGACTCAGGTGTAAGATGCATACGTTGGTGAGCAGCTGAGAGCAGTTAGAGGCCAGGTCCCAAATCCATGTGAAATGAATTGCATCTGCTAAATACTGAAGGAATGATGGAGGCACAATCTCCTCTGCTGTCACAGAGCAGTTTCTCAGTGCTGCCATGCTCCAAAACTCAAATGGGTTCCAGAAAATCCTGTGATCGCCTTGAAAGTTATGAAAAAGTAAACTGACAGGCTCATTTGCATGTTATGAAGTAATGAAAAAGTAAATTGATGGGGTCATTTGCCTTCTGTTCACTGCGTTTTGAGATGTTACTTGGCAAACGTATTTAGGGATTTTTTCCTGCGATGGTATAGGTTAGAAACTGGGCTGGCTCAGGAAACTACTTCAACATGTGAAAAGCATGAAAGTTTTCAAAGTACTTGGTCAAAGCACACTCACACTGATGTCAAAATCTGTGGACAGGCCACTTTTCTGAGATTTTGAGCTGGGAACAGGATTTGTGACATGCCCAACCTAACCGGTTTCCTTAGCCAGGAGCCAGTGTTTTCCTGTTTTCCATGGGCAATCCTCCCCAGCGCTGAGGTGTGCTTGCTCAAAGCTTTCTTGGATAGTCATCAGAGAGAGAAAGGTTTCTTCAGGGAGTCATTGAAAGATCTTGGAGATCACCCCATCAGCACCTTCTCTTGTTATAATTTTGCTAAATAATATAAATCCTCCATTTCAACAAGCGGATGACTCAGTTCCAGTGGCATGGGAGGTAGTGGAAGATCCAAGTCCTGCCATGTCTCCCTGACAACATAATTTCTGCATCTGTCTCTCAGCTCCACCTTGGACTAGTCACTTGAAGAAATGACACTGTTTTGAAGGGAAAGATGCTGTCATCTCTTAACCACTTTTGGTATGAGAGAAAATCAGCCACCTATTCCTCACCCAGCAAGTGGAGCAGTGTGGTTAAAACATTTAATAATACAAGGCTTGTGGTGAAATCCAAGACCTCTGCTTTATGTTCTTTCTGAGGCAAAAAGCACAATTACGTAGTTGAGTGTTTTCAGAGGTGGTTTCAGAAAAGTGCCTGTCCTGCCCACTCACTGGGGCGGGTGCCAGCAGGGATCTGGAGACCTGTGCTGTGCAGACACACAGGGCTGCATCTCTTCTCCCACAGTACTGCAGTGCACATCTGGCACGGGGAAACTTTCTGTTTCATGGTGGCTAAACAGCTGTTGAAGCATTTTTGGCTATCTGGCCATCAAAGCACTGTAGAGGTGGACCTAGAAAGAACTGAAGATGTTCTCGGTGCTGATGAGCTGTATGAAGCAGTGGGGCTGAAGGTGCCTCTTCTCCTGTCTAAGTGGCCAAATGCAACAAAAGGGGTGTTGACAGAAATATGGACTCCTTGGAGTCTCAAGGGAGGCCCCTGGCAGACCTGGAGTTCAAACCATCAGCCCTTGGTGGTCTCACAGGTGCAGAGGCCATGGGATGGAGCTGTCCCTCACTTGCCTGTTCTAACCAGTGGTGTGCTTTACCTGCTTTTTATTTCTAAGTAGCTCCTCACTATCTCTTCCTTGGTTAGCAGCATGGAAAAGCAGTGAAGGGGAGCCAGAGAGTCTGCAGTGAGGATGTGTTTGTGTTTCAACATATAAATGTAATAAAGGGAAAATGCTACATAAGTTCACTTGCTGACTGTTTTGCTCCAGTGGCATGGCCCAAGAACAATCACCCAAACTCATCCGTGTGTGAAAATTGTAATATTGGAAAAGGCTCCTGTGTTGGCTATTAGTCATATTTCTTTATAACAACTTTCCTCTGTAAGTGGATACAGAAATAACTCTTCAGATTATGGATTGGAGCAGGAAACTGTATTTGTTTAGTGGTGTAGCTGCATTGATTGGCATCCCCCTGCTCAGGAGAAACGTTTTTAACCAGCCAGAACAACAAATACCGTTGAAAAACCTACATGGGTTGCATTGACAGCACTCAAATGTAAAAGCAAGTAGGTGTTTCAGGAGCCAAAACATGATTATTTTTAAATGGCTCTGGTTAAGAATGGTTATTATTTATTGTTTGAACACAGCAGCACCTACTGGCTCCAGCCAGAATCAAGACCATGGTGGGTGTAAAAGGGAGTAAAAACGACTTTTCCACCTCTGTTCTGAGTCTGGGCAGGGGGAACAGGCAGAGTGTTTGGACACAACCAGCACAATGGAGGAGCAGGAGGGAATGGAAAGTCTGATCTGATGCCACTGGTTAGGTCCAGCTGGGCTGGGCTGGCTGTGTGGTGTTGGGCAGGCTGAGGAAGGAGCCTTATGGAGGGGAGGAAGCTGGTGATAATGTGTTGTGCATGTTTCTGGATGGAAGGAAAATGTGGAGAGGTGTCAATGCCTCAGTGACGTGCTGCAGATTGTAAGAGGGGAAGGTGAGGAGGACATATGGGATGCAGTGGGAGAAAGGGACTCACTGGTTAGCAATACAGTGCGGATAATGGGATGGGCAGGAGTGATGGAGAGTGGCAGTGATGTTTTCTCATCTAAATATACTATATTGGAGGAAAACCCCAGTGATTGTAATTTTTTTTGTTGGATGGTTGGTTGGTTTGTTTGGTTTTTTTGTGGGTTTTTTTTTTTTTTTTNGTTAATGAAAAGTTTTTTCCAGAAAACCCACCTTGGGAAAAGCAAAGCTAAGCTGTTTGACTTGGCATGTACCAAGCTGGTATGGTTTCACATCCTGCATGCAGGATACAGGATATCCTGATGGCATCTTTTCCCATCCAACTGTGTTGGCAAAGGGCACTCAGTGCCAAGTGAGTATTACTGTCCCTCCTCTTCCTTTCCCAGTCTCACTTCCCAAGATCCAAACCTCTACATCTGCCTCCCTGAAACCAGGATTTACAGAGATGTGGGCTATTTTGGAGGCAGGTGCAAAACTTCTCCTGAACTTAGAGACAACCCCCTAATTCTCTTGAAAACTGTTGTCCATTCTCCCTCCCCATCAGGAATAGCATTGAACTTTCCACAATAGTTTTGATAATTTGATTTTTTCATACAACAGAAAATGGAAATTATCTACAAAAGTGATTTCCTTCCACAAATATTTAGTTTTCTTCCATAAAAATACTTTTTGCTTAGAGCACCATTCTCATGGAAAATTTTGTGGCCTTAGTGGTGAAAGTGCAGTAAAGAAAATTATTTTTGCAGCAGTATTTCAGATATATATGGTCAGTAAGAGTTTTGTCTAGTCTAGGAATCAGGAAAAATGAAAAGTAGTTAAAGTCTGTATTCAGTATCAATTTAAGATCTCTCTTTTAGAGCTGTTTCCATACAATGGCTCAGAAATGTCTAGGGAAGTTCTGTCATTTCTGTTTTCCATCTCAGACTGAAACTGAAACATGCAAACAGTCGTATAAGAAGCCTTGTTCTTATGTAGAGTTTTCCAATTCCCTATGTTTTTATCCTTATGAGGTTTAGATAAAACATCCAGATTTTTCCTTTTTAAATGTAAGCCAGACTCAAAACCTGCTGAGGTTTCCCCATCACTAATTATAGCATGCATCTGAAATTATTTGCTGTGAAGATGAAGTGTAGTGTTAAATTAAAATCAGATGCATCACGACCAACTCTCTCCTGCCTTGGCAAGTGTATGGGGTTGGTGCTCTGAAGAATGGTTTTTATTTTGTCACACTGTTTTCCTAAATGATACAGAATGGTGCAGCTGAAGGACGGTTGAGGGAATTTTGGAAAAAAAAAAAAAACGAGCAAAAATTAATCCTAGCTTGTAAAAAAAAAACCCCAAAACCCCAAAGAGGTGTAATTTTCTGTTTCATAATTTTATTTAATTCTCCCTGCACGTACAGGAAAGACATGCTATTTTTCCTTTCTCCTCAAGGAGAAATGCCAGGTAAAGACAGGTCTTATTAGCCAGCTGGTGACAGGATGCAGAGTGATGTTGGACCTGACTGTGGTCTAGGGAGGGAAGGAT